>RAHM01000190.1:1101541-1249269 GCA_003713295.1 Parotia lawesii | reverse complement strand
GCAGTGACAGTGGCAGTGACAGTGACAGTGACAGTGACAGTGACAGAGGGGTCACAGGCAGCTGCAGCACAGAGCACGGTGTGGCAGTGACAGTGAGGGACACTGGTGGGTGGCAGCTCAGAGGAGGAGAGCCCGGTTTTGGGGGCGATGCTCTGCAGAAGTGTTGCCACAGCCCTGCTGAGCACGCAGCAACCGCAGGCTCCTGCCAGAACGTGCTCAAGGGTCCCTGTCCCAGGATGGGGACAGGCCAGACTGCAGAGCAGCCCCCCTGTAGCACTTCAGACCATAAATAACTCCCCAGCCCCACCGCAGCAGGCAGGATCCGCTGTCTCCACCACAAAACCACGATTTGTGTCGTAACACTAGAGCAGCCCGAGAGAAGCGAGCTGCAGAAAGCATGTTATTAAGCAACGTAATTTTCTTTATCATGAATATTTCTGCCTCTCTTTTTGTTCCACCCAAGTGGTGCCCCCAGGTCTGAGCGTTGGGGCTTGCCATGGAATAACAAGCACTGGAAGAACAGCCCTTCCCTGCTTTAGCCAAGCCCACCCAGACAATTTGCAAACTCACCACGACCATCATGGTGAGATCCACTAACAAAAGCACCAGGAGGACAACAGCCATCCTTTCAAGGGGTTCACCTAATCCTAAATCTAAAAGTCACAAAGCCTCAGTTCCGGCTGTTCATTTGAGTTTCTCTGTGAGCTCTAAACCTGCTAGGAACTCTCCTCTATTTCCTCTTTTGGCTAGGACAGAAATACAATTATCTATTTTTCCATGCTACTACTTTATTTCCAAAACACCCTTGGAAGAAGGAGCACATGGCTCTCTGTGTGTGCTCTCTGTGGAAGGACTGTTTTTAATTTTAGCCTTGACAGGCGGTAGGAACTGTAGTTTCTTTACCTACAGTGTGCACACACACACATCCGATTTCTTTTTTGAAACTTTGAACTGTTTAGGGGTATTTTTAATGAAATAAAGAGCTTTGAGCTGTTAGAGTTTAAGCACCGACTGCCATCACTTTGAAGAGACTTCCTAGAAAAGCTTCTACTGCGAGCATTAGCAAGTATGAGAATGAGAGTAACAGAGAAATCCACAATGATGTTGCGCAGTTTATTCAATGGTCTTATTTCTCAGAAATCTTGGGCACTTGTGCAAAATGTCATCTCTGCATTGGGACTTTAAATGTCACTCACCCACAAGCTTGCTGCCAGTTATGTCTCTGAGCAGAGGTAACACAACACAAGTGGAAACCACGAGTAGTAAACCAGCCTTAGTGATTTCTCAGAAATTGTGTCTCCAAGTTGTGTGGGGAAAGAGCCCCCATAAACCAAGTGTCTCTTTTTTCTCTGTCATATCAGAGCAGAGTAATAAATTTCACCATCTGAGGATTAAATGATTACTACCATTGGTAAAGCACCACTCGTACAAGGACCCCCAGAGTTACCTTTTACAACTTGTGTGACTCTGCTGAGAGCAGATGGACCAAATGTCTCAGGGTGTCATGAACTGCAGAGAGGAATTAACTTAAAGGCTTTCCCAGAGAGTTACTAATTACTGGTAGTAATTCACAGGAGGAATGAGAGAGCACCTTCCACTTGCTGTGTGCAGTGTTCAGATATTATTCCCATTAGAGACAGGAGCACGGGAGTGTAGCAGAGCATTCCTGGTGTCTCAGGTGGAAATCTCTGGGGCCATGGATGTGTTCTCCAGGGATAGTTTCCGACACATGCCAGTCACTTGGTGCAGTCAAATACCAGCCAAAAGCAAAATAATTGTTCTTGTGGAGTAGTTACACAGGAATCAGCACCACCCAGAGAGTTCATCCAGCCCTACCAGCAGTTAATTACACTGAGTGCAGCTGCCTCCCATCCACAACTGGACAGATAATCTACTTGTACCAGACAGATTGTGCCAACAATGTAAAATTTTAGTGTTAGGACAAAATGGTTTCTTCCCCTTAGTCAATACTGAGGCTGGTTGCTTTATTTCAATTTCTTAAATGAAAAAAATTATGTGAGACTCTTGTAGAAAAGGTAGGATGCTCTGGCTGTATGAGAGAGTAATGCATTATCAGTGATTTCCTAAAAAGTAAGTTAAAACCTCTTGAGACTCCAAATGAAATTAGAAAGATTTCTTGCATGTTACATGCAGCCAGTATCCAGTCCAAAGGATCTATTACTGAAGGATTTGAAATAGTGTCAAAAACCATGGAAAAGCAACATAAATACTGTTAAATTTACATGACAAGCAGTAAAAGAATTCACTAACTAGTGCAGGAGCACATTAACCAAATATGTCAGATTAAAGAAATGGCACCAATGCAGCATTTTCAGCACCTCAAACCTCAAAGCTGTGAGAAAACCAAATCTGAACTACCGGAAAAAATCTTGCATGTTTTCAACTTGACTGTAAGCTGGCTGCTAATATATTGCAAGCTGAGTGTTGCAAAGCATTCAAAAAGAAACAAAATGCTTTGGAAAACAAGTGCTTACAACAGCTTGCATACCATGAGCAGAAATAGGTTTTTCACTAACACAGGGACCTTGAGAAATCAGCAGTCAGTAGCTTGTTTCCAGCAGAACCAGCAGTGCTGGAGGTATTTTGGGCAGATCCTCTGAATTCCATAACAGAGTGTCTCCTGCATGAGTTTTTGGGTGGAAAAGGAGTCACAGGCAGCCACTAGCAACAGGCAGGTGGGACAAACTGGCTCCAGACCAGTGTCCCAGTGTGGGTTTCAGGCACGGATCATGGAGCTCTTACAGCTGCCAGGAGCACACAAACACTGGGCTGCAGGAGGGTCCCTGGAGACATTCCAGTGTCCTGCAATGTGTCACAAGCCACGAGAGCAGAACCTGCTTCTCTCCCGTATCCTGTCCTCCTGCAAAACCTTCTGTGGCTCAACCCGGCTTATCAGCCCCCTTGGCACCTGAGTTCAGGCACGTCCTTGTCAGACACACCTGAATCAAGGGGTTAAAATGCTTTTTCCTGCTAAATTTTCCTGAGTCTATGGGCTCCATCAGCACTGATCTACGTGTGCTGGCTGATTCCTCCAGTTTTGCAAATAACCAGAATTATTTCTGATGATCCCTCCCCTTCCCAGGCACTCAGCCCTGAGTCACTTCAGACACGCTTTGTACATTGCCTGCTGGCTTTCCTCTGCTTCTGACCTGCTGTCCTTGCTCGGCTGCCTTGGCTTGCTCCATCCCTGTTCCACAAACTCTGACACTGCAGCTGCAGCCCTGCTCCCCACCAGAGGCTGCTTTGCTCCCAGCTGCAATTCCTGTCCTGTATCCCATGGATGGGGCTGGGAACATCACCAGTACCTGACACGGTTCTCGCTGCTGCAGGCCCCATCCCAGCCTCAGGACTGCACTTCCCACCTCTCCTTGAAAATCATTTCCCTCCCCAGAGGCCGAGACATGAGACAGAAAAACAGCAAAGGCAACAGAATTAGCCCAGAGCAATTCTGTCTGCAGCTCTGGGAGTGAAAATTTCAGTTTTTCTCCTTTCCGGGGAAGCTCTGAGACAACTCTGCATCTTCAGAGTGCTCCAACCGTTTTGGATAGCCAATAACCAATTCTTCCCTGACACTCCGGAGATAATTTCCCCAGCACTGCTTGGGTTAATTGTGGTGCTGATTCTCTACCCCTCCACACAGGTACAGCCCATGAAAGGGCTCAGTGTGTGTAATTTTCCTCAGCAAGGTGTTACTTTTTTTTCTTTTTAAAATTTATTTACACCAAGCCAAAAAAACCACCCCCAGTACTGTTTCTTTTCACAGCTGTTTTTTTTCTCACTGCTGTGGTTGTGTTTGCACAGCAGGGCTGCTTCAGAAAGCTGATCTCAAATGCCACTTTGCTCATTGTGAACCTCCCTGTGCTGGCTCTCGGGGGTTTTGCCCCTTTTTGACTAAACCTGCACCTTGTTCCAAGAATGAAAATGTGATGAAAGGTGATTGACAACGGGCACCTCAGTTCCTAGATTGGTACCTAATATATTCGTTCTTCCCCAGCTCTTCACCCACCCCTGAGCTGGGCTTTCCCGAGGACAAAGTCAGAACTGGTCCCAGCACCAAGCCTAGCAGAGTTCAAGAAAAGTTTGGGCAATGAGTCATGGAATACACAGGGTCTGAAGGGTTCTTTTCTATCTTCTTCAGTGATGGGTTTTGAAAAGAAAAACCTCACTTGCAGATTATGTAATTAAAGTGGAAAACAGTTATTATGTTGTCTACTGGGATGCTGTGAGGAGCAGTTTATACAGCATTTTGCAAAAAAGCCTTGAATCACTCTTCAGAAAAAAAATACAAAAAACCATGAAAATAAACATCCGTTTATTTGCAAGATATATGAAACAGGTTTTTATATACGTATGAAAATATCGAGGAACTGTACAAAGCCCCATCAGAAACACAATTTACCCAGGTCTGGCCGTGTGAGGACAGCACTTCTTTGCTCACAGGGTGAACCTGCACCAGCCACCCCCCAGTGAGGGGATTTCTCCCCCAGCTCTGGTGCACAGCATTTCATGAGCAGTATCTGGAGGGAAATGGGCTCTCCTGAGGGGCAGGAGTGTCCTGGCAAGCTGGGATCGTGTCAGAGCTCAGCTCTGGAGAGGAATTATCCTCTGTGCCTGGCTCTGCTCCAGCTATGCACTCATCAAAGACAAACTGACCCTAATCCCTCAAAAAAATAAACAATCACATCAATAGAGAGAAACTCCAGTCTCAGCCTGCCCTCAGCAACCACGAGCCACTCTCATCAATCCTGCCCTGTACCAAGGCAATTCAGCATTCCTTTGTGGAACACTGTTGACTTTCCACAGGGGCCCCAACACTACAAAACCAAAACACTCCTGGAGGAGGCTGAGCCCTTCCTCAGCCCAGCTCCCACAGCCACCTGTTCCATAAACCATTGTTCTACAAACTGTTGCTAAACCAAATGTAGCCTCTTCTTGCCTGATGTGAGTTTTGATAAATCCCTTTGATAAGAAGGGGTTTTAGATCAGCCCCACCCCTGCCCAGGTTGGAATGCAGGCATTGGCTTTACCCCAGGTTATTTCACCTTGTGTTGGACAGTGTGGAGTCACTGACCTGGAGAAACACATCCTGCTGAGGCAACACCAGCACATCACAAACATTTCTGCTGTCCCAAGAAGCCACCAGGACCCAACTTTAGCCATCAGTCATATCAGTAGCTCTGACAGAGGCGGTAAATTAAAATCTAGACTTGATTGTGGTTCTGTGGGACTGTCATGACCTCAGAGTAGGTGAGCCCACACGGATCCAGCACTTCACTCACGATCACCCTGCCAGGTTTCTGAAGTTTCTTCAAAACAGATTTCCCTGCTGTAACTCTTGAGCAGTTTTAGCTGCCTGAGCTCTTGGGCAGGCCCCGAGGATCCATGAGAGAACTGGAATCCAGGCCTGTGTGGATCCATCGCAAACTGTTGAACAGACCTGTGTGGCCTTCCTGAGCCCTTACCAAAGCTCAGAACCAGAACTCCCCGTCCATCCCCCCTTCCCAGAAAGGGCTATTTATCAAAGAAACAAGCCTGTCTGTTGCATTTAGCCCCAAAATGCTGCTTTTTCACACTGAACTGCAGACACGTGTCCAGGGTACCCGCATTTCGCTACGTTTTCTGTGCATTACAAAAAAAAAAACAAACCAAAAAAGTAGAAAAAGCCTTGAAAACAAGGTTTTTCTCTGCACTGAAGAAGGTAGGTGGTAGCAATTTCAGTTCAGCTGCTCCATCAGAGCCACCTGTAAGGGAAAGGTCGATGCACACGCAGTCCCAGCTGGCAGAAGTTTATTCACCTCTGCTGTAGGTGTTGGTTCTGACCAGCGTGCTACGTCTGGAATTGTAGGACATGTCTTCATACACCACGTTGGGCTTTTTCTTCTGGAAATATTTCTTCACCTGCAAAACAAAGAAAACAGCCATTCAAAACAGAGCCTGGAAAGGCCCCAACCAAGGAGTCATTTTCCATCTTAGGAGTCCATCTACATCATCTGTCGGAAGAGGAAATGTACTTTAAAATTCCTCTCACGACCCAGTGAGGTCTTAGAGGACCAAGTGGAAATTACCAGCTTATTTATTTAACTTTCTTTTATGAGTCTGATGCAACTTCACTACAAGTTCCTTCGAGAGCTGGATGGAACTGTAGCTCTGACATAAATAAGGCTCATTCTTAGAGTGTTACTGGTAACACAAGACACCAGTTCCCACTGGGCTTTGACAGAATGGAGTTGCACTACTGGTTTTTGGCAGTGCTGGATCCACACGTGGAGGGATGAGACAGGAGCCTGTGAACCCTACACTTCATTTTCAGTAATCTTTATGGAACGGAAGGATTTATCAGAGACAATTTCTGGGCACTTTCTGCAGTATATGAATAGAAATAATCCCAGTAAAGGAAAAAAACATAATAATTTTTTTTCTAGAACGGGGCAATTTTTTTTCTCCTAGTACTACTTTCAGACATCAGGCTATTTTATGAGTTTTTGTTGCCCTTTTGTCCCCCTCCACGCATTCTCTTACAACTCTTACAAGCTTGCTATGTACGGCTCCAGTCCCAATTCACTAAAAAAATTTTAAAAAGCAAGCAAAGCAGAACAGCGAGGGGCTTTGTTCAGAGATACACACACAACACATGGCTGTGTCAACCACACAGCTCACTTGAGGTTTGTTATCAAAAGATAAACAATACCTCATTGACAAAGGGTTACAGAAATATAAGACTCTGCGTTAGCTGCCAGGAGTTTACAGCTGGAGGGTATTAAACAAGGGGATAGAAGAGAGCAAAAGGAAGCCACGATTCCTTAGATTATCAGATGTTTCCTTGACTCAGTCACTATTTAAAAATACCACCAGTTTGCTCCAGCAGGCACAGTTTTGCCAGGGTGGCAGTGTACTCACATCCACGCGGTGCAAGGCGCAGCTCACCAGGGCACACAACAGCAGTGCCACCACGACAACGAGGGCATACAAACCCCAGGAGCTCCTCTCGCACGCCTGCTCTGCTTCTGCGTGTAAAATTACAGCAGTATTACTATAAATACAAAGGGGCAGAATTTTATTTTTATTCTGGAAAAAAACCAACTTTTACAGGTTGATGAAAAATTCGGGTATCAACAGCTACAGAGCCGTGTTTGTCATCCTGTTAATATTCTCGCTGGCCTTTCCTGTGCTCTTCCAGAGGCTGGGGATGGCTGCAGGTGGCATGTGCAGCACTCTGCAAAGATGTAGCTCCCCCACCACTGAGCAGAAGTGGACCACACACTCCTAATGGGAGCAGAAAATGTTTTCCTGCTGTGTTGCTGCAACCCTAAGGGCTCTGAATTATCCAAGAGCCAGGTTGGTGAGAGGTACGGACAGAAGCAGGAGGATGCTGTGGTATGAAGTACACTGAGCAGAATAATGCTGGTAGAAAGGGCTTCAACTCTGTAAAACCTCAATTAATCCATATATGAATAACACACTAATTACTAATCACACCCCTGCTTTGTTGTGCTGTCATTTCTCCCACCTCACTTTACTGAGTTGTTGCCCCAGCTGTGGGTGGTGGCACAGAATGGGACCACAGTTGCCTTTGCAGACTGCAGGAAAATCCTTTGCGACTCCTCGGGCCTTTGTAAACCTTATTTTACACAGGCCTCAGCAAAGCTCAATGCACAGAGTTAAATTGCACCAGTAACATCAAAATCAAGCACTGTGTTGCTGGTTCTGACTTCAGCTTAGCAAACGGGTAGAGCACCATCCTGCAGGAAAATAAAAAACCCTCTCTGGAGCACTGAAAAGTAAAATCCCGTCTTTGGTGCGCATAAAAATCTAACCCCCTCTTGGGAACACAGAAAAATCAAACCCCTTCTTTGCAGCACAGGCTCACAGAGTGCTCAGTGTGTGACAAGGGTACGTGAGAACACCTCTACTGTGGTCTGTTGTGCTTGAAGCAAGTGCCTGAGGACTTGTTTTGTGCTCCCCAGCGTGATCTATTTTTATACACAAGACTTGCTAGAGGGAATGGTTTCTAAAAGTCATTTATGTCACGTTAAGGTCAAAGAATCAGTGCTAAAAGTACTTATTCATATCCTAAAGCTGACAGAGTTCACACAGTGAAGTGTTTGTTATCTTGTTTTGGCCTTTTTTTCTTTTTCTAAGATGCAGGACTATGGCAAGGTCTGAATTTCCCTCTGGTTGTACGAGGCAGGTAGAAACACAGAGCCTGTTTCTGTGTCCAAGCTCAACAGGGCACGAAGGACCCTGAGCCCACTCTCCAAACTTACCCAGCTTTGCCAAAGTTCTGAAAGCTTTCTGTCCACTTTTTGCACTACGACACAACAGTTATTTACGACTAAACAAGCAAAAGAGCCGTACCTTTAACCAGCACCATGGTGCCACTCGCTGAGAGCAGAGGGGAATTCATCACCTCCTCAGCACAGACATAGTTATCGCTGTCATCCTCCCGTAGGTCCTGTAGAGTTATCACCATTCTGTTTCCTTCCCTTGAATGCTCCAAGCGGCTCACAAAGGCAGGAGAAACCCTTGAGGTGTTGAGCTTTGACACATGCAGAACTGGGCCAGGCTCCGTGTGAGTCCTGAGCAAGTAGAACCCCTCATCTTCAGGTGAGCTTTCCAACACACAGGTGATGCTGACAGACTGGCCTCGCTCAGGGTTGGCGTAAAGTGGTGACTGCTCCAGAGCCCTGCTGGATTTAGCTGAAAACAGAGAGATTAGTGGCTATCACATGCTTAACACGGTGCATTTTAACTGGGGAGCAAGGGCAGAGGTCACAGACAGAAAGAGCAGACCACAGAAGTTCAGATAAAATGAATTTTTAAACGTGCTTTACACATGCTTTGAGAAGAAGGACATATTTTAGTACACCCTGGCGTATCTTCCTGCCTCAGGATCTGAAAGTAGGACTGACCAACAGGTTCAGCAGCTTGTAAAGCGTCTGCAGCTGCCTAAAAAATGGCATATACTGACCTCCTCTAAGGGAATACAGCCTGACCAGCCCATCCTTGAGCCATGCATCGTTGTCTGCTTCCTCAAGTGAGATGAAGCCATAGAGGGACCTGGGGGCCACTGGTCTGGATCAAGCCCTACAGTGTGTGTCCCATCCATGCTGAAAATGCTCTACGAGAATGGAGTGGTTATTAACGACTCACTGTCCAGCTGGGAAGATGTTCCACTGAGTTCCTCTGAGGAGAGGGCTTGTTCCTTTTAACATTATCATTGAAGTGGATAAGGGAGTGAGGGCAGAATTTATCAAGTTTGTAAAGGGAAGGTTGTAAGCATTGCAGAGAAGAGGATCAGAGTCAAAAAGAGATATAAAGCAATTAAATAAAACAATTTGGAGAGACAATACACAATAGACAAGATGTGATTCGTTTGAGAAAACACAGCCAAGAAGTTTGAAAGGAGAAGCCTAAGGGAGGAGATGCTAATCCTTCCTGGATATAGATTACTATTGCTGATCAGCAATCAATTAGATTTCACATGTCTTGGGGACAGGAAAGGAAGAAAGCCCTGTAAGCTTTGGGAAAGATGTTTCAGGTTAGAAGGTCTCATCGGAAGGATGGGTACGTAGAGGAATAAACTGCCAAAGAATAGTGTGGGCTCAACCCTCGTCTAATGGAAAAAAAATAAAGACACAATATTTGTTCCCCCAAGCAGAAACATCTGCCAAAAGGAGTGCTTCTGCCCATCCATCAGCTCCTCACTAATACGAGAAAAATCCCTTTACCCACTCATGCCCAGCTTGCAGACCCTGCCTAGCGCCAGCTTCCCAATTATTACCAATTTGTCATTTAGGACGAATTAGTAAAAACAAGAGAGATTTGCAAAAACTGCTACCAAAAAAAATCCCCTCTTTGCTCTGCTAGTTGTTTATAAAGGTCTGACATGTTGTTTTGGAAAGAGCTGTGGGACCTCACTGTTTCTAAACTGCTGCAGCAACCTATGACTCATATGAAAATCCATAGTTGTAATTAACAAGTCACAAATTAATGTTCTAGGGTGGTTTGGGGTTTTTTGGTACCATACTATCTAATGTGTTTTCCTCATTGTTTACCCACACTTTCCTTCAAATCTGTACATGACCTGAGCAGACATGGAAAAAGTTCTGTCAGACTCGCCCTCCCATTGTGTTTTCTCCCAATCTTTGATTTAAAATATAGATCTGTATTTACTAATTCGTGACATAAAAGGTGGGATTGCAATACCTTTGACCACCACTATGGTTGTCTTCCCATATAGGTTTTTGTGACGGTCATTGATTTTAACCAACTCAGAGCATACATAGATTTTGGAATCGGATTCCTGTAACCTCTGCAGGGTTATCCTGAAATTCTCCCCTTCCTTTGAATACTCGATGCGATCAGCAAAGGCAGGATTGACATTTGGAGGTTCGTCCTTGGGAACATATATCATATTGAGATTCTGTCTGATAGCTTTCAAGTACATCCCCACTTGATTTTGTGAACCATTCATTGGGCAAGTTATGCTCACGGAGTCTCCTTCCCAAGCACTGATAACATCTGGTGACCGTTCATTTCCTCCACCTAAAAATAAGAAATGCAATTGAAATTGTAGTATCTGAGTTCCTCTTGGTCTGTTCTTACTTAAGTAGGTTGCAAAAACCAACTCCTCCATCCACAGAACTGCTCTGTAAGACTGGACCTCAGTCTCCCTGTGCTGGAGATGGCATTTCTGGGCTGCCCTGGCACCTGTAGTGCCCTTCATGCCAATTGACCTGAGCAACGCAGCACCTTCCCAAGCTTCAGAGTCATTGGCAAAAAAGTGGCTGCTGTCCCTCACACAAAAAATGGAGTTCTTTCTTAGACTACCAGCATGATCCTATCCGTTCTCAAAATACAAAACTCAGCCTGATAATTGGAGCTGGCTTATGATCTAATTCAGGAATGCAAAGGCAAGAAAAAATGGCAGAAAATGGAAGAAAATACACTTTTCTCTTGTCTTTTTAAAGGAGCATTAAATAACATCAGGGAACTGGATAATACAGAATCTCAGCAAGAGGGCTGCAGAAGTTTTAAGTCCAGTCTATCCTAATAAACAAAGGTAGACAAATGTATAATGAGACCCTTGGAGTTCTCCAGTGACCCCAATATCCAAAGAAACTGAATGGAGAGTACTTGTGCAATGAATAGTGAGGAATAGAGAGATCAAATGAGAAACACCTAAAGGAAGCTACATCATGAGCAAGGGAAGAAAAATTAAATAGAGAGCATTGCATGTCTAAGACAAACATAGTTTAGTACAGGTTGAAAAAAAAGAAAAGAAAATATTGAAATGTAAGAAACTTAAGAGCATCGATGTCGTACGTACCGTCCCGGGCAGGGAAGCATGGGAGAAGCAGAAGAAAGAGGGATGCAGTTGGGAGACAGGACATCCACAGCATTTTCAAGGGTCTTTTTAGTTGTTCCTTCAATCTGACCAATGAGTTAAAGTCCTGGGGACAGAGTCATAAGCCCCAGGTTGGGCTGTAGTCTGCCGGCTACACGAAAAAAGTCAGCAGCGTTTTGCTTTTGCCTTCGTATCACAATGATTGTGACAGAGAGGGAAGAGCCACATCTCTGGGAGGTGTGCCTTGGTTTTCTTCACACTTAAACCACCCCTGGTTTCCTGCTGCTGAACAATCCCCAGCTCACAGGGCAGCAGTAGAAACTTGTCTATGGGGAGCACCTACCTTCCATTTGACCGCAGCTGAGAAAAGGGAGGCTCAAATTTGCTCTTCACAGTGACAACGTCGTGCAGTTGTCCCCCTGTTGTGGCCTCCCCTGAAAGGCAGGGGCTTGGTGCAACCAGTTCAGTTTGTCAGGGCTCCCACAGGCTTAGATTGGTGGCTGCAGATGCAAAAGTCTTGGCTTTGTAAGGAGCAAGGAGATGAGAGGTGCTCCATTACTTCAGGAAAACCCTCAAATATTACACAAGCCCTACACACAAAGCAGCAGGTTTGTCATTTTTTTATTTCGTAAGACAAAATAAGGTGATCTTTAAGATCCCCTCCAACACAAACCATTCCATGATCTTATGATTAAAAATATTCACCTCTATGTGTATATTCAACAGCAAAATGCACTTGCTGAGGACAAACACTGTCGATTTTTAAAGCAAGTCCTCACTGCTTTTCCTGAGATGTGGCACCTTTGGGGGGCACCAGCACAACACAGCCCCAAAGGGGCAAAGTGGAACAGTGGGTAGTGATGTCCCTAGATGTCACAGGCACCATAATCACCCGTAGGAAGAAGAGATGTGAAGGAAAGAGTGTTTGAGTGAGACATAAAGACCAGTCTGTGACTTGTGTCTCCTGACTGACCTCACTGAGGTGCCCGTATGAACTTTCATCTCAAAACACGCCCGGCTCTCCGGCTCCGTCTGCTGTTAGAGGGTGAAAATTAAATGTACACATCGTTAAACTCGAATACCTCAAGTTAATACAATGTAACCCAAAAAACATTCCTCACTCCTTTTACACAGCTCCACTCTGTCAAAAGCTTCCAGCAGTTTTGTTGTGGGAAAAAAATGGAAGTGCAATTATGATAAGATGCTGCATAAAGAGGAAAAGTCTTTTTCCTTCTTAGTTCATCCACAGTCTGGCCTTTTAACTTTTTAGTTTTGGTTTATTGAATAAACATAACATTCCTCATGATAAAACACAGTTCACAACTGGATCATCAATACAACAAACTCAGTAAATACCTAGAAACCTTGGAATACCTGCATTGTCATCCCTTCAGGAAGGTTTGACTGCATTCCACCACATTAAAATGGAAAATTTGCATCAAATCAGCTGAGAGCTGAGTTAAAAGTGTGAGTTAAAAGTGTGAGTGTAAAGCCCTGAGGGGAAAAATCCCCACCAACCCAGAACAGCATTGGTCTCCTTTGCCAAACAAAAGGTAAATTTAAGTACAGAGGCCCCTCTATATTTCAAAAATTAATTATTAAAATTATTTGGATCTTTTACGTTAAGAACTTTTCCTTTTAGATTTGACTGTAGCAAAGTTCAAGAGTGAAACAATGTCCTACATCCTTTGGGATTTCCTGCTGGGAGTTTCAGCTACAGGTTTATGGGGAACTAACCCATGGAAAAACAATGCAGCAAACATTCACATTGCTTCAGGGATTTGCTTTTCCACTTGTGCTGCCACTGATTTTCGCTCAACAGCCCTGATACTAAATTAGATCCCATGCAAAAGCTGAGGATTTCTTCCAATCAAGTGGGAATGGGGAATCATTTAAAGATACCAAGCACCCAGTGGGGATTCCTGTGGGGCCGTATTCATCACACACTGCCTAAACTTGCTTAATTTGTCAGGAAGATTGATACCAGAGTTCTGTTCAGCCTGGGGAAGGCCAAGGCCTCTGTGATCCAATGCCATTCCTGAGGGAGCTGGACACAGCCTCCCACCCACACCTGCACAGGAACAAACACACAGAGATGTCCCCAGCCTGCAGGTGGGGGCAAAATCAAATGTCTGTTGAAAAGACCAAACCCCTCTGGTTCAACGAACCAGCCACCTGTGCAAAAGGCGTTTGTGAATCCAGAGACGACCTGAGAATTAAAAAATACACACACCTGGGTGCATTTCAGAGCAGTTCACACTTTCAGTCACAAAGAGAATTTGGCTGGTTTCAGCCTGTGCTGCTGAGACAGCCACACATCCTGGGGTGGCTCCTGTCTGCAGCTGAGCCCCAGGAGAGGATGGGAGCTCCTGGTGCTGCTCACAGAGGCCTGGAGCTGGACAAGAGTCGCAGTGCTCAGGGAAAGCGTGGATGTGGTGAAGGTACATTTGTGAAAACAGGAGACTAGTTTTGAATACAAGAGCAGGAGTTCTCATGCAAAATCCATCTGTTGTTCAGCTAGTTGCTGTACATCGTGAGAGAGGAGGATGGTCCTGCTGGCAGAGCAGTTTTCTCTTTCAGGACCCTGTCTGTCTTGACTAGAAGCTGCAGAAATGAAGGAAAAATATCTGTGAGGCCACCAAAGAAACTGTAGATTCCAGTTAGAATTATAACCCAAATGCCCGTATTTAGGCTTGGAAAGATGGAGTGTGAAGTCCTCCAGGCAGCTCCCCTCTCCCATCTGCTACTGGGACACCTCTTGCTCCACAAGGGAGGCAGCTTCATGGCCATGAACGTGGGTTGAAGGCTCTGCTGAGACCCTGCCCCGGTGCTGTGACCCATCAGCCTCTGCCTTAGAAGGGCTCTAGGACAGACCTGAGGCACCACTGGATGTTGCACCCCAGGGCAGGGCCTCAGGGCAGTCACCAGTGCTAAATTTTTTACCCCTCACACCCATATATCCATTAACCCATTGATGTAACAACAACAGTGAGACTGCTCGTGTGTTGTCTTTGCTGGGCTTTGCGAGCGCTCGTGCGACTCCTCCTGAAACAAATTCAGACTTGGAAATTGAATCCTTTGCCTCTCAGAAAGAAACAACCAACATCACTTCCTAGGGGATGGACTGGGTCAGTAACTGAGAGGAGTCTCAGCCTCGGGTGTACACAAGGTGCCAAAAACACTGGAGCCAAGCGGACACAGGATGGAGGGGGAAAGCCTAATGGCAGGGTCACAGGGTGTCTGTAGAAGCCTCCACAGAGCCCATCCCAGCTCTTTCCATGCATATTGGTTTGCAAAACAAACTTCCCCCTTGGATGCATCTAGGGAAATCCTCTTTCTTCAATTAAAGCTGACTCTCCAGTGGGCAGGGCTGAGAGAGGGAACCACTCTCCTGAAGGCCCTGCCAGCCCATCCTTGGATGTCCATCAGTCTCCTGGCTGGGACATGTCTCTGCCAGGGAAGCTGCCCAGCAATGCTGCAGTCTGGGACTGCTCCAAGGAACAGGATCCCCATGAAGGGAAGGCTGAGCCCTGCAGCCACTCGGCCCTGCCATCACTTCCCCCTCGTTTCAGGAGGGAGCAGTGAGGAAATTCCTTCTGTGCTTATTTTTCATAACACAGCCACAGGATGGGCACTGTCACGGCAGCCCTGGGAGGGGAGTTCATTCCAGCTGCTGGCCCAGTAAAGATCATTAGGAACTACATGAACAACACACTGGAGATGAGATCCAGGAGGAAAACCCTTTATGATTGTTCCACTGCCAGGTGTGGCACCCACAGGGAGCACACAATTTGTCAGACGGTACCTTGGCCACGCCGCAGCCGCAAGAAGTAATACATGGTGGCCCATCCTGTGCAAACCCCAGCAAACAGGAATGCGAACAAGGTGCCAATGCTGCTCTTTTTGCTGGTGAGAAATTCAGGATTACCTGCAGAGTAGAAGAAAAGAGAGCATCCAAGTGAACCAAGCAGGAATGCCAAGCCATGAGCTGCCTTGTAAGCACCGCACGCAAGCACTGGTCCCGTCTGATAAAGAGAGAAAGAACTGATGAATGAGAGAAAAAAGAGCCTCTGGCTCATCATATCTTAAGGAAGGCAGCTGTCACAATGCTGACTTTACCAACATTCAAAACAAATTCTTTTCACCCCACCACAGCAGACACCATTGAACATCAATCTCATCTCAAATAACCAACAAGATGTGTGAGACCCCTCCTTGATGAAGTGTTCAAAGACAAATAAGGAAAACCACTTTGGCTGGTTTTCAAAAACCTTTCTGTCCATGACCTAAGGAAGGTGACAGGGGTTTCTACCATGAAAGAAATTTGAATATATGAATGTCACCTTTACTTGACAAATGTCCTCTGAGTCTGGAGGCAAAGTCTCATTTATCACTTACAGATAAGGGGAATTCTTGGGAACTTTTTGCACACCCATCATGTACCCCCTTCCCTCAGCATCCCTGTGTCTGTCACTATATAATTACAGGAACCTGAGCCTGTGGACATCTCTGTCCAGGACTGGGCATGTCCATTTGCCAAGGCAAAGTCTCTGAGTCTGGACGGCCGCAGCATGTGTGGGTTCAAGGTATGAACATACAGGACATCTCCCCGTCCATGTAAAACTCTGTTCACATCAAGCTGTCCGGACAAACCCTTCTCAAAGCAAAAGGCAAACCAACATGAGAAGAGATTAATCTAAAATTCCCTCACCAAGGATGTCAGCTGGTGGTGCGGTATGGTTTGGACCTGATTTTTGGGTGTAGCACTTCAGGGTAGGGTTGTGTTTCCAGACATCTATCTCTGATTCACAGCAAATTTTCTTCTCCTCAGTACTGATGTTAGCTCTTCCATTTTCTGAGAAAGATGAAAGGTAAAAAAGTCTTGATTATAAACATGGATAAAA
This sequence comes from Parotia lawesii, assembly GCA_003713295.1. Lineage (NCBI taxonomy): Eukaryota > Metazoa > Chordata > Aves > Passeriformes > Paradisaeidae > Parotia > Parotia lawesii. Next base: position 1,232,997 of record RAHM01000190.1, on the reverse strand, counting down.
GAAGATCTTCAGTGAAAGGCTAAAGATGCTGAAAAGGTTAATACATTTAAAAAGTGGATCATGCTGCACAAAATGTTGGAGATTGCTAGGATTGCTACAAGTTGGAGATGTTTCATTCCCCAGCAGTTCACATCAACCATTGTCACTAGATTTCCTTCTCACTTAAAGCTGATGAATTGTTCTGGGAATCAAGAATGGAAATATTTGAAGATGGTAAGAAAGTTTTCACATTTAATTAAGAATAAAAAAAAAAGTGTCTTTATAAATCAGAGTAACGTGTGCTTATCTGAATCTCTCCCAGAGTATTTTCAAGCAGTGTTTGACCTGAGAGAACCGAATTGACTTTTCTGAATTACTTTATGACTTTTTTTCACAGAAGTTAGTTCACTCATAAAACTCACTGTCAGCTCAAATACAGAAGAGTTCCATTTCCTACCCAGAAAGATGTTTTCCATCAGTTAATAACCAGACTCCCAGCACAGCATTACCTCCAGAATTCAGGATGCCACATGAGTGTCCTGCTTCCCTGGCTTTCTTCCAGACGATGCCAAAAATTCCTTCAAGAAAAGGATTTGCTTGCTTAAAGCACACAAGGATGCGTGTTTTTGTGGTGTTCAGCTCAATGATTGTGTTTGAAAATAACCTGTCTTGTGTTTCAGCGATTTTTTCGAAGTTTTCAAAACTGATTGCATTAGATTGGCATGTGCTGCTCTCACAGTCCTTACAGTGGTAGACTGTCACAGTAGTGCTGCCAGAGGAAGAGTCCTTTGCCCCCTTGGCAGGATCATCACTGGACACGGCAATACCTAAATCAGAAAAAACAAAGGAAAAAAACCCCATTTTCTACCAATCTTCTCCCCAGAGGTTCAATGTTAGAGAACAGGATGGGTTTTGGTGGAAAAGCTCAGTCATGGCTTAGGAGACATTGTCTGCCAATGGATAAATTTTATACAGTATTGGGGCCAGTGCCCAGATAATTTCTGGGGGAGCAATATGATAGAATTCCCCCACCTCTTCCACTGATTTTTGAAATGGGAAGCTGGCAGCTTGGGAAGTGAGTTGGAAGGTGTTTCTCTTGCTGAGCTTGGGTCAAATGTCTGTTGTTGTTCTCTTTCCTCCCCAAGCTCCTTGGCACAATCCCACCAGGTGTCCCTCCAACACCCTGCCAGATCTCAAGACCACTGAGGTTCAGAGCTGAGCTGCCAGACTGCCCACTCTGGGTTCAGTGTCCCAGGTTTCCTCACTCAGACTCTCCTGGGAAAGGGTCAGTCCTTTGGGAGAGGATGCGCCTCATCTGACATCAGAGAGACCCAAACTGACACCCCCCCTTAAAGAGGTGACTGTGACAAAAGAGGTTTGACTGCTCCTTAATGTCTCTTCTCACCTCAGAGGTTTTGTGGTCTTGGTTTTAACTGGGCACAGCTGAGCTTTCTCCTAACAGTTCAGAGGTTTTGAGCTACTGCTGTGTAGGGAAAAGCACTGAAGTCAAACATGGAGACTCACTTGGACAGGGAGCAGCAAGAGCCAGGAGCAGGAAACCCAAGCACAGGAGGTGGGGAGGGTCCATGGGGCTGCCTGGGGGCTCAGCTCCAGCAGGACCAGAGCTCTCCCAGATCCTCCACGGCGCCAGGGCAGGCTCAGCAGGCTCCCCCGTCAGTCTTCTCCCTGTTGGGACATTAAAGGCACTGCTTAGCACCCTCTGTCTCTGTTCTCTTTGTCCAGACAAAAAGAAAACAGCTCCCAGGCCAAGTGCTGGACAGCTGCTTCCAGCCCAGGTCACGGCGACGGGAGCAAGGCAGAGGAGCCCTCACACTGCTCAGCTGCTACTGCGCTCTGCAAGGGCCAAGCTCACACCCCTTTCCACCTCTGGCTCAACCACAGCAGCAGGAGACACAAGGTCCTTCTGCAGGGAGAGGGAAATCCCTCCTGAGCCCGTTGGGCAGGTGCCCAGATCCTCTGGGCTCCTCAAGGCGGTGGCCCTGCACACACCCCTCAGTAGGAGCAGCAAATAACAGCTTGAATTGCTGTCACTTCCAAAATACACCAAAAAATTAGCTAAGGAAGATGCATAATGCTGAACGAGTGTTTCACTTGGCCTAAGATGAAATATTTATTGTCAAATCGAATTCTATTTTTAATTTAGGAGATCTGATGGGAAATAGCTGTTCAAGTCAAATGAACAAACAAACAATAACTTGGTATTTATTTTCAAAACATCCTTGGATTTAGTCAGAAGTTAATTGTCAAGCATTTAAATAAAACTGTCACGACTTTATGATGTATGTTTTAGTAAAATTCTTGTCAAATAAGAAAAAAAGAAAATTCACCTAACTTTCCTCACCAGACCAGCTCTGGAAAACACAAACTGCTTTGTTCCTGGGAGCTTTTCATCCAAAGCTTCCATTAAAACAACTTTTTTGCTGTCAGTACCTGAGAAGTACCTTGAGGAAATTTCCAAATGAATTATGCACTAATTCCTAATTATACATTCAGCAGAAGTTAACAAATGCTTATCTGTCATGGTCTGTGCTGATCTAGATCTGCTGAGAGTTCCACCCCATTTCCCAGAAGCAGGTATTCCAGGAGAAACACGGCCTGCAGGACATGCCCGCTCCGCCTACTGGCAGGTGCACACCCAGTTCTTGAGACCAGCTGCAAAATTCCCTATGGAATAAAGGCTGGGACACCTCAGGCTCTCGACACCCCTATGCAGGATGCAAATCCAGGGAATGCTGGACAGAGCCAGGCTCCTGGCACTGCTCCACACGCACCCTCCGAGGGCTGATCCATCCTCTTCCACCACCACATGAGGGAACCGTTTGCACTTTGTGCACAGAGCTCCTGCTCACCTGCACAGTCCTGCCAGGATTTCCTCTGGCCCCACCAAGTATGAACAATGATCTCTTCTCATCCTCTTTCCGTACATTGAAAAATTGATCCTTTTAATTTTTTTCCTGATCATTCATATTTCACACATCACTTTATCCCATTTCCTGATTTGCAAAGCACAGCTAACAATTCCTGTCCCTCCTACCCTGCAGCTGAGCAGAGTTCCAAGGGATTGACATCACTTTTGGAATCACAGAACCATAACTTTGGGAAAGACCCTCAAGACCATCGAGTCCAGCTGTTAACATAGCACTGCCAAACGCACCACTAGGTCATGTTCCTAAGTGCCACCTCCCCTTGTCTTTTAAATCCCTCCAGAGGATTTCTGTCCCAGAGCACGTTCCCTGCACAGAACAGCTGCAGCACATCTGGCAGGGTTATTTGACCAGCGGTTAAGATTTGGGGTTTCCCTAGTAGTTTTCAGCCTGGGGTCTGTATCTTCTATCCTCATTCATTTAGTCCTCCCTTGTGTGGTCTTCCTGCCCCTCTCCTCATTCTGCTCAAAGGGCATCTCCCTTCCTCTTCTCTCTGGTGACATTCTCTCCTTCTCCCCCTCTTCTCTTCAGTTTCAAAAACCAGAACACCATCCACCAAATCTCCCACTGATTTGTCTTAAAATCTGGAGACTCTCCAAGCTGTCTTGGCCACCTCCTGCCATCAGTTTTAAACTTACTCCAATAAAACACTCAAATCTAAAGTGAAACACATTCTTTGGACAGAAAACATTTTTCATCCAGTTTTTTTGCCTGCTTCCCTTTCTTTTCAAAGTAAGACAAACTTTCACTTTTCAGAGCGACTGGAGTTGCCTGCAGAGCTGTAACAGAGCAAAGGCAGACCCTAAAAGCAGATCAGCTGCAAGATGTAGGAGAATAAAGGAACAAACAGGAGGAGCTGGAGTTCCTTCAGCAAACACCAGCCACTCACACCCAGCTTCCCCCCAGGGCAGACCTGACCCACAGACCAGCCCACCTGACATCACCTGCAGGAGAAAGTGGATTTGACAGGAAAACTATAGAACCCTAGCAAGGTCCTTTGATTTTGTTTACAAAAGGATCTATCTGAGGAAACATCACTGCCTGAGACTTTCAGCCTTTTCCTTCTCCCGTGGCATAACAAACACAAGAAAATAAACAACTCCAGTGTTTGCCAAGACAAGAAGGAAATTCAGTCTCCAATGCAATGGCATCACTTCCAGCAGCTCAAAGTGAAAAGCTAATGACCTGGAATACTCTGACACATGTTGTGCCTTACTCCAGCACAAGTTAAACCAGCTCACTGCCTTTCCAGTGTGTGTCCTTAGGCTTTCTGCCTCTGGCACAGCTTCAGTGAGGACTCCCAAAGTGACCAGAGCAAAGTCCCCTCAACACCCCCACAGGAGCCAGCAGAGCAGAGCTGCTGCCCCAGGGTTTACATGTCCTTCTATCTCCAACCAACCATTAAGCACAGACAGACACACAAAATCCAGTGCTGTTCTCCCACTGTAAACACTGAATTTCCCCACCCCTTTTCCCTCTTCCAGCCGCACACCCTGGGCTCTATAGCTTTAGGAGCATTTTAGTCTGTGGGTTTTATGGTCAGAACCAGCTTGGTGGAACAAGACACCACAATCTCTAAAAGATTTACCTGGTACCCTGAGGGTCCCATGGAGAAGAAGTAAGTTGCAGTCAGTTTGGGGAAAATAAAACTACTGAAGGAAGTAGGGAAGCCACAGAATAAAACCCAAGGAACTTCAGAAGAGCCTACAGATTTTTTTTTTTCTGCTCCAAGTTCTTTCCCAGAAAAGGAGAAGCATTCACATAAGAGATCATTTTGGTATCACTTTCTTTATCACTTTGCCCTCACTGGGATGCTGTATGCCACTCTCAAGAAGCCTTTGCAATAAAAATGAATAAACAAAACAGAACAGAATCACGTGAAGGGATAAAGCAGCTCTTTCCTAAGTGAGCATATGAGTGCAGTTTACATCCACAGCTCCAACGAGCCACTGCAGAGAGAGCAACCAGCAGGACATTGTGGTTCAGCTGAGAAATCTCTGCAACAAATCCTAAGTGTAAAGCACACTTTGGCTTCCCACCACCTGCTCTGAAAAACATTTTCCACAGCAACCATTAGAAAACATTGCTAACATTTTCTTTTCTGCCTGCAGTACATTAAGTAGAATGAAGTGTTTCAGTGGTTTAACTTCTTCTATTTTAAAACCACTGTCCTTAGTTACTATTGCTTTGTGTTTGAGTTCTGTTTTGTTTCGTTCTGAACCCAAGGTTCCTCCAGGTTGGATTGTTCATGAGTCAGGTTGGACCCGGGGAAATGCACAGTCAGCTCCAGCCTGGGTGGCAGCTTCTCCTTGGAAAGGAAGAGAGCTGCAAGGATTTCTCCTGCAACCCTTATCTGCAAACATGACAGGATGGCACTTTCAGAAAAGAAGATGTTAGCAAGACATGCTAAGGAGCTATGAGGGGAAAAAAAAAAAAGAAGGTTAACGGATATGGGAAAAATTATTCAGGAATTACAGGAACAGGAAAACGCTGTTAATACATTTATTCTATTATTTCTGCGGTCACTCACACTTCAGGAAGCTGTTGTGTTTCTGCACTCACACAATCTCTGTGAGCTCACACAGAGCTCTCTGGAAGGTGCTGGTCTGGGCTACAGATGTGGTATCACTTTAGTTACAAAAGTCACCAGCACCAGTAACACGTTCTTCCTTATGGAGAACATGTGCAGCACACTGATGATTTCCCTCCTGCCACAGACATTTCAGTGCCTGTTTCTGAAAGTCTACTTAAAAACTAGAAAGCAAGAATTTATAAGAGAGGCTGGAAGACAGGACCCGCTAAAGAAGAAGGCAGTGTGAGTACCTCAAAAGCTGTGTCCAAGGAAGCCTTCATGCCTCTTTCCTTTCCTTCTCCAAGTGCCTTCGCAGCCTTTCCAAATCCCAATTCAGTCAGCTCCTCTTTTAGAGGAAATGCAGAAGCCACAGGGATCTCAGAGAAAAAGGCACTTTACTTGGCTCCTCCCTTAGATCTTTAACGCATCCAGATTATCATGAACGACTGAACTTTCACTTTCACTACTGCAAATCAGCAGAAAAAAGCAAACTAAGGTGGGTCCGTGCTGCTGTGTGGTAACTGCAGGATCTGCAGCTGGAAAACATGGAAAAAACCAATCACAGTCCCAAAAACTTCCCAGCCACCTGCTTAGAAGTACCTGGGCAGTCACCCTGTCCCTCTAGGTACTGCAACAGCGATGTGAACCAATGGGATTTGAGATCTGCCCCCCAGTCTGGCACTACCTGGCCATGCAAGGGCTCCCAGGGTCTGTAAGCACAGGTACAGGTATGATCTGCTGCTTTCTTCCCCCTGTTTTGGGTGGGGTTTTTTTGGGTGGCAAGGAGGCAGATCAAACTGTCAAAGTAGATTTTAACTCTCAGAAAATGCAGCACAAAGTTACAACAGGAGGGTGACCTGGAGAGTGCCTGACCCTCTCCTTCACTCCAGATCTCTCCGCAGAGCCATAAGATCTTTGCCTCCACTTGGCCACTGCCTTTGACACACAAAACATTTTTTTTTCCTTTACCACCCTATGCAAGCTGTCCTCCAGCCAGTCACAAGCAGCAGTCCCAGCCCTGGGCTGCCATAAACTGGAGCTGGATCTATGAACAGCAGTACTTTGTCCCAGTCACAGTTTACCCTTTCACTGCTGCTGATTTATTGCACTTGACTCCATTTTTATCACATGATCCAGAAAGTCCAAACAAGGAGTCTCTGCTTATAAATTTTGCTCCAGGAGAAAATGAGTGTTCCTGGAAGGATTAACATGCTTGGTTTATGCTGAGCACTGCAGCACCTGTGCCCTTTTAGTGGAAGATATAGAGGCTGAGCCTTAGGGAAACACAGTTTCAGGGGTTTATTTAGCAGATATCATACAGCACTGATCGGCCTTCAGTTTAATCACTGCTGCACACCCACGCTGCCCCTCCACTGAATGGGCACAGCTTGCTTTGCTCTCACAGTCCCAGCTCAGGGAAACAGCTTCTGTGTTAGAAAAATGCTCCAAAGCTGGGACATTTGTCAACCATTACACTCTCATGTTTCAGGCTCAGGACACTAAATTGGAGACATTTCCTCAAAAAGAAACCCAAACCACCACAACAACAAACACAGCCAAAACCAAACAAGCCAACAACAAAACCCCTTGTTTCGCTTGCCTCGTGCCCTTCCTGCAGGCTGGGTCTGCCCTGGCCTGGGAGGATCACCTCCAGAATGTAAATAAGGTTTCTACATCTCTAGAGAAGTTGAATATTGACAACATTAAATCATGAGGTGGGTAATCATTTCCAGGGATGAAGCACATGTTGACGTAGCCACTCCTGCAGTAGGCCCCAGGCCTGCAATTTTTTTCCCTACAGCCACCCACCCTGGCTCTCAGCACAGTCTGGCAGTGACTTCACAGCGGGGTTATGCTCCAAAAAACACGTGTGCCAATCCCAACCAGTCCTAAATGCCACCTCACACCAAATTCACAGCCTAAAACAACCCCTGGCAGCAGAGTCTCACTGGCTGCCACGGGCTGGGCTGAGCTGCTCAGCCAGGACTGGCTTAACCTGTAACACTTGATGTGGATTAGCACAAGGAAACGAGCTGCAGCTCTGGGATGTAGCAGCAAAAACACACATTGGGAGGGTCTTGGGGCTCCCGGAAGATTGCTTGGTTTGAGGAATTGCTAACAGGACTGAACCCTTCACTCAAATCCAGCCAACCTAAATAGCAACTGTTCTAGCACAAGCTGGCAGCACTAAAGATACCAATATTCTGGAAATATGACTCAAAATTTTAATTTCTCTTCTGTCTCGATTCCTTTTTCACAGGAAGGGTTAGTCTCCAAGAACAAGATTTGGTAATACCAAACCACACAAGAGTTGTTTCAGATTCACCTCTTCCTCAGAAACACAGCAGTGAGTTCCCCTGGCCCTGTCTTAATGTGATTTTTACATTTTTAGTGCTCCCACTGAGTCATGCCAAATTCCTTAAACGCCTGCTTTCTGCAAGCATAGAGCAGAAGTTCAGGGTTCTGCCTAACCTAGAATTACCAGGAACAGGCAAAGAACTTCAGTACCCAAAAACTATTTGGAGAAGTTTTAGTTTGTACAGAGTTTGCATTGCATCATTTGACTACCTATGTAATAAACAGAAAAAATTATTAGTAATTTATGTCTTCAGTAAGGAGTTTCTCTTTCTCCTTAATTAAATTGTATTTATATTGCAATAATCCCAGAAACTCTACTCCTGAACGAGGCTTCACTTCAACTTCCAAGAGAGAGAACCTCCAACATGAACTTTCTCCTATGGCCAAGGAATCTTGTACTTCAATCCACCCTGACAGCACAAAATCCCTTCTAGTTGAATCGAGAATTATCAGCCCAGAATATCCATGTTAACTTCAACCAGAATTTTACCCAGAAACTCAACATGATAAATGAACCAGAAGATATGAGATGAAAGTCAAATGCTATGAACACAAAGAACCTCAGTTTTTCTTAGCTATACGCATGATTACAAGAAGTGTTTTGGGCTTCTATTCCTGTTTCAAGCCACTGTAATATCTTACATTACTTATTTCATGTTCTTGGCAATTGAAAGTAATAAAGCAGCACAGATATCTATCCCAAGTCTCAGCATTAACAATCTTTGTCCCATTAGGCTGTTGGTCTCAGTGTGTTTCATCATTGGTTTTGGCTTCCAAATCTCACTTATCTACAGAACTTCTGCTTCCATATTCATAATTCCCCTGCTAATTTGGCACGTTAAGAAAATAGAGTATTAAGTACTTTATGGCTGGAATATAAAAAGGGTAACCCCAACGGTTTATGACAACCATTGTAGGGTCATTAATTGCTCGTTAATGACAAGTCAGCCACCAGTCAGGTGCCAACAAAGCTGTTTTCTGGCAAAGTTACCCTAAAAATGTGAGCACACACATTCAGCTTTGCTCAGAAGAATGAGAAGAGAGGCTACTGTGAAAAACCAATTCTATTTTGGCACCGGTGAATTACTGCAAAAGGAATCAACAGCTACATGAGATGTTGCAGGCAGAAAAAGCCTTTGTAAGGTAGTCTAAAACCACGTGGTGAATGTTGGACAGCTATGAATTTTAGTTAGTATACTGAGTCCTGAAAGCCTTTATTAAAAGGCCAGAAATCCTCCCTCCCAATACCAGAGTTTGGAAAATTACTGTATGGAATGCAACCAACCATTCTCTTGCAAGAAATACACATTGGCAGCTCCAGTGTCTGTGGCAATGCTCCAAAGCCTCTGCAGAAGCTGGAAACGAGCTTCCTCTAAAAGGCAGTCCATTTCCTAGAACACTCTCTTGCAAGAGTGCCAAACCAGAACTGTATCTGCTGTTGTGACCCTTTGATCTCGAAATGCTTTAATGTCTTTTCAGGAGAAACAGCATCCTCTTCCATGCACCCACTGTGCATGTCCAAGGGAGCTGGTTTTGAATGCTACAGCACAGTTAGTACCCAACAGCATCCCAGAGATCAGAATACACAGGAGCAGAGATTCAAAACCTCTCTGGTTTTGCAGAGACACAACCTGAGATCAGCTGAGTTGGTCAGAGCAGGTGCTAATAATGCCAAGGTTTTGGGTTTGATCCCATACGGGCCATTCACTTAAGAGCTGGACTTGATGATCCTTCTGGGTCCCTTCCAACTCAGAATATTTTGTGATTCTGTGAACCAACAACATTTTGGACAATGCAGTTCCATCACAGTTTAAAACTGTATCCAAAGCCTTTTGTGAAAGGAAACTCAACTTATCAGAACAAGTTGTTTACTTACTGTGCAATACCAAAGCTAGCCATTACAACTGTTCCTTAATAAAAGAAAGGATCATAAAAGAGAAAACTGCAAATTAAATCCAGGATACGACCCACATGTTCTTTGATTACTCCCTGAAAAAACCACCATGGTGACCTTAAGAAATCTTTGTTTCTCCACTGCTAAAGAGGACATAAGAAATTTCATTTTTCCTGAAATACCAGGTGTCTGAGACCATGAGACAAAGTACACAAGTTATATTTGGCTTCGTTTCCAACCCTCACTTATCTGCAGAACCTCCACTTTCATGTTTGCAAGGGACCCCCTTGCTAATCTGCTACGTCACTCAAATAGTGCRTGGAGTAATTTATGGCTGAAATAGAATGAAAGCCATAAACGTTTATGGAAATGACGGCAGTATCACAAAAGTGATCTCTGTAATTCAAGTGATCACATAATTCACCAGTCAAATATCCGTGTAACACCAGACAGCTGCTCACACATGGAAGCTGTTCTCAGGCATGGTTTTCCCAGATTCACCAGATGCAGATTCCCTGAGGTTTCCATGTTACCGTATCAGCAATTTGGCTGCACAGCTCAGGGCTGCAGCTTCTCTCTTAACGAGATGCTCCAGCCAACACCAGGACATTTGGCTGCCATTACGCTCATGTGCCAGGCTCAGGGCATCAAAGACAGGATTGATGGTTGAGAGCCCAGGTAATAATTACACACACAGAGCTGAATTAGCATCACTCCCCAGTACATTCTTACATCTATTKCCCCGTGCCTACCCTGAGCTTTAGTCCAGGTGCTGCCTTCTTTCCAACATTCCTAGAGGTTTTGGCTCAGGCTTTTCTGCTTTCTACCCCATCCCTTCTCCCTTCAGATCAAAAATCAGCCGAGCATGACCCATAGGTGAGTGGAGAAAACTGCCTTCTGCAAGTGGATGCTAGAAAATTATAAACATTTTAGGTCAGCCAGCAGCATCTCATGGATAGGCAGAGCACACTGCATCCTTCCCCAGCCCCCTCCAGGCAGGGGTCCCCACTGTGTGGCAGATGTGGTACCCAGGGCTTCTGACTGACAGGCAAATGTCTAACCCTTGTCTAAGATTCCTTTAAGGTAACAGCTTGGTAGGTGATCTTATATAAATTCTTCAGTGGGGACCTAAATTTATAAGTTTCAATGGGTCATTTCCTTTCCCTTTCCCCCCACCCATAAAAAAGCCATGGTTTAACATCTTATAAACCCCAGTGGCATATTGAGGTATACAGTAGGCCCTAAAACACCTCCTCAGCTGAAAAACTGATGTTCTAGTAAATTCTTCGACAGCCAGCACTCTGACTTCTTTATAACAACACAATGACACACCTTGTCTTGCATTAACTAATCATCTTAAGACTTTTAAAAGTGGGTCCTCTGAGCAGCCTGTGAAAGGAGACACACAGCTTCTTTCAAAATCCTCTTAAAGAAATTTGATATTTCCCTGGCCATCTTGTCCTAGTGCACAGGTATGTGCAGACGGGGCCTAATGCCCTTTGGGATAAGCTACACCTGCTTGTAGATTTGCCCTACAGCCAGCAAGTCCACAAAGGTTTTATGCACTGGAGCCCAAAGCAGCCATCCTGCAGTGCAGTCAGACGGACTCATGGATGGACACACAGACAGAGAGGCAGCCTATCCACCTCACCAGCACCCACGGGCTCATCGGCCAAGCTCACACATGTCAGCCCCAGCACCTTGCCCTAGGATGGAAATCACAACCCACAGTACAAGGCCTGGATCAAAGCTGACACCGTGCCAGGCAGAGGCGGCACCGAGCTGCTGACAGCGGGTACCAGGGCACCACTGGGGGGTCCCAGAACAACCCACGGCACCTCTGAMTTCCTAGGGGGACAAGAAGCTCCAGAAAAAACAGTGAATTTTCTCTTCCTCTTCAATCACTCCMGCTGTTTTTCTTCTCAGTGTTTGCTTTCTGTTGCAACATAAGCACGAGTTTATCTTTGATTTTATGGCTGCAACGGAGATTTACAGGCTGGGTCATTGCCACGTCATCTGATTGTGAGGTCACGAGCTCTCTCCTCATGCCCAGTGCCAGGAGCTGTGTCTTGGCCATCCCAGCTCACCCCCTTCCAACGCACCTTGCCCACTAAATTCTGTGATTTTATTTCCAAGCCCAGACCTGTTCATACTTCCATGAGCCTGCTTGCTCTGACAAGAGGAAAATTTAATCTATTTTTTTCTTAGAGCCTGCGACAGTCAATAGCTTAATTTGAGCACTCCTTGGAAAAGTCACTRCTGAGGAATAATTGCAACCAGCCTAATCCTCCTTCACCTATTTGTTGTATTCTGAACTGCATAGACAAGGTTTAGTTAAGAGCACGTGTTGTTCTCTTTGCTTTACCACTGTCCCCTGACTGGATGTGGTGCATGCAGCCACAACAAAGCTGAACCCCAGCTAACTAACACAGGAATGATCCAAATACAAGAGCATTGCTGCCACGAGCTGCCCCAGCTCATAAAAGTGATGTCTTACACAAAACTGGCCTAGGGGTAATTTTTCAATCTCTGGGAAAGTTGGGCTTGCACATTTGGGACCATAATTCCAGCTTGAAATGAGTCACAAGAAGCTGTCTTTGGGAAAAAGAGCAGCGAGCAAATTAATTCAGTTCTCCAAAGCAGAGGCCTCTACAATGTGAGGCAGGATGGGGCACAGGAGGAGGCAGCTCCAAATGACTGATACCCCAACTTGAGATTTATTTGTTTTGAGAACCCCATCACCTGGTTTCTGTAGGAGACTAGATCTCACCAAAAGWTTCACAGGTCTGAGAAAACAGTGGTGCAATCCTTTCAACCCCRGCACAAGGGGATTCATTCACATTCTGCCAGCTAAAAATTACTGCTTTTCTGCACGTCCCTGCCCTGCCAGAGGCCAAGCAAACACAGTGCTGCCTGCAGCAGYGGGATGGGAGCTCCCTTTTGCAAGGGGAAATGCTCAAGAAGGGCAAAATCAGCTTTGAGCTGTCAATCCCCATCTGTCTTTCATCAGACAAGGAACATGAYTCGGAAGAGGAACAGCAGCAACAGCTCTGCTGCACTCCAGACTTGGCTACGCCAGCCCAGGCCACCAGTCCAGATCGTGGAAATAATCAGCTACAATTCCCCTTGGGACCATTTATTGGACAGTGACGGGGTGGCAGCCTGGAAAATTTGTATGTTTGCTTGTGGTATGTTCATGTTTTGAGTCTACGACACTCAAGAGGCCAGCAAGCCTAAAAGCCAAGATCAACAACAGCACATCCCAGCTCCCAGGTGGCCACTCCGTGTGATCTGGAGCATCCTGCCCTTCCTGTATTCCAGTTTACCCTCTGCTAAAGCACAAACACCGAGGGGAAAGTAGCCACCAAGATAGTTACTAAGTGCTCCAGKTTGCTCCTAGGTCAGTGTGCCTGACAGGTACTTCACTGCCTCCTCAGTCACCTTCTTTCTAAAAGCCAAGCAACTTGTTCACATTCATGTCTCCATCTATAGGATGCAGATTCTATGGGTTTGGGCATTCCTGTCCCRAAACTGAACTAAAGGAATTGCAGAGCAAGTCTACTTCTGCAGACACAAACAGTTGTGTTATGGCACTAAAGCAAAGAGCACAACTGAAAATTCAAAAGACAGTGACCAACCTGACATGTTCCTTGGTGTCTCAGGGCAGCTCATATGCCTTCTGAGGAATTTAAATCCAGATGTTGCCCAGAGGACAACAAAATCCAAAAGGCAACAAACATGGTAGGAGACACCTTTTCCAGACATATCTGGTAAAACCTAGGGAGCAGATTGCTTTCTGAGGGGAGGGAGCACTGCTCAAATAGCAAGCCAGGAAAACCAGCTCAAGACCCCATACAGAGTTTTAATCCTGTTGTCCCTGATAATTCAGTCCTAGTCCCAGCAACAGCTCAGAAGCCAAAGCCACAATCCCAGGAGCTCATTGTGAAATAAATTGTTGAACGATTTCTCCCAACACAAAACCCAGGAGTTTTTACACCCCCGCTCCCTTGCAGGTGTCCTGCTGCAGGCTAGCAAAAAGCCAAGCGTGTGGCTCAGCAGCACCGAGCAAACCTGGCAGTGGGAATTGGAGTCTTCAAAATTCAGCAGGAACAGGCAGTAGAAGGCAATCRCAGCATCACAGACAGCAGAGGAGAAGTCTGCAAGATCTCATGAGGCTGAAACACACTGTTCACGTGCTACAGAGAAGAATATACACAGATGGGTCAGTGTGGAGGGAAAAGAAATTATCAACAATGAAAAGTTATCTCCTTCAGTATTCTTTCCTGTAAGATTCAGACTTTGTACATAACTCTATTGCTCTTAATTTGGCCATTTATGACAAGGTTGATTTGTGATACAGATACTGTTCTCAGAGGAATTACTTCAGCCCTGGCATGAGAGACCAGGGAAGTTAAGCTCATTATCTCCCGTCTCACATGACAGCCCTGTGACAAAAGGGACTTTCACACTGGCCTGAGATATGCTCATTGCTTCCAGCTGGAAAGGAAGAGCCAGTCTTCATGTGTGTGTTCCAAAAGAAAAATATACATAGGGTTTAACCTCACTGCAGCCCAAGCCCTTTAATGGCTTCTGCAGATGGGGAATCAGGTGGGGAACACCCCAACAATGCAGGGCAGCTGTGAGTCCTGTCCCATGCAGTTCCCCTACAGACACTCTGCAGCAAGGCTCACTGGTTCCAGTACCTGAGGCAAGGCAATAAAACCAAGAAGAAATTCCCTTTGCAGMTCTGTGTTTCCCTCTCTGCTGTGCTCACCCCCGGCCCTCCCACCTGGACCACGCTGGTATTGAGGTCTCCATTCCAGCTATGGAGCAATTTCTGCTCACGGCACAAAAGGATCTTGCAGATGATCTTGCATTCAGAAACACCATTTCTGAAACATCAGTGGGTTTTCTGGTTTGCATTCCTTACCTGAACATAGCTTCTCTTTCCCACTCAACACAAAGATGACTTGAAGCTATTTATCCAAACAAATTCTARTTGTTCTCTTTCATACCAAAGTCTGACTCACGCCTAGGGCACAGTTTTATTAATTTTTCCATCTCCATTTCATGTAACTGGTGCTGAGGACTCACACCATTTCTTTTTGCAGTAATCACGCAGGGGCATGACTCCACAGACAAGATGGAGAAATGCAAAAAGCCTTCATTGCGCAGTAAAAAATTCTCTAAATACCAGCACCCAACAGGATATCACATCATATAAACAGGAAAGATGTTCACTTCAGTGTCCCCCTATCACCTGGGATAGTGCACAGACATTGCCTATTATGGTAACAGGTAAACAATACCCTAGAAGGTCACAAACTACAATTATCACATCTCATAGGTCCAGCACTGTCCAAAAACCCACAATCCTCTCTCAGCCCATCCCTGGTGACCTGGATACACTCCCAGGATCACCTCYGGGGCCAGGAAAGAGGCTCTCTCTCCGGTCCTATCTCTCTTCCAGCACATAGTGCACCCCAACACCTCCAACACTGACTTTAAGTCTTCTCTAGARGTGTTTTTCTTCCATGAGGCACAGCCAAATGCCAGCAGGCTCCAGGCCAGTCCCTCAGGATACTCATTTATTGATGCACCATGGATATTCCTCATCACTGCTAATATTTTGCAGTTGAAGCCTTGTCAGTTGTGCAACACTGAAAAGATCTGTTTCAGAGAGAAACATGACTTCAGGCAGTACCACCCTGGCAACTCACAGCTTCATTATTCCCCAAGACTGCTTATCCAGCAGGCACTGTACAAACTAAATTGGGGGACAAATGAAGCCTTTCATGTTTTCCTTCCCCTTTAGAAACAGACATGGAAATACAGCACTCTTTACTGGGTTTTTTCCTTCTGTTAACATGGCAGTAAATTCATTATCCAAATGGAAGGGAGTTTTGTCTTAAGGGAACTGAATTGACGAAGTGTGGTCAATCAGCTCAGTGTCTGACCACCACAGCAGTGAACTCACAATCAACTCTTCAAGCCAGAGACATCAGGATTATGGTGCATGTGCCAAAAGTAGCTCAGTGCTACGTGCAGTTGTCATGGAATCCTGGAGTCATTTCGGTTGGAAAAGACCTCCTGGATCATCAACTCCRACCTGTGCCCAATCCCTACCTTGTCACCCAGCCCAGAGCACTGAGTTCCATGGACACCTGCAGTGATGGGACTCYACCACCTCCCAAAGCCTGACAATCCTTTCAGTGACGAAATTCTTCCAGATGTCCAAACTAAACATCCCCTGGTACAGCTTGAGGCCATTTCCTCTTGTCCTGTCAAAGTGAAACAAAACAACAGGAAGTATTAAGAAGGAAACAGATCAGAACAGCTAAACTCAYGGCACAGCCACATCCCATTAGCTCATACTCCAAAAATATAAACTAGATCTGGAAAATACACAAGCATGGGCAATGGGGGCAATATGGGCTGCAGGAGCAAGGGCACAGGAGACAAACAGATGTGCAAGAGATGGCCATGAAGATATAAATGACCCTGAGAAACAAGGAATGTCACCTCCCCTGTCCTTGCAGGACAAGAAAGTGGGGTTCACAAAAGCCATCATTGTGCTCTATGCTTAAAACAGTCGAGAGAAGGGCGCTTTGCTGCAGGACAAGGTGCCAGCCCAGAAACTCTCAGTACATTTGGGATTAGACAGATCCATGGGAGGAAAGTGCAGCAACCAGAGCTCTTCAACACTTTGGCTCTGATGTGAACTCCAGCTCAGGGAGTCTCCAGCACCTGCCTGCTCAGCAGGTGCATCCCAAGGGAACACCAGCTACTTGCAGGTTGCTGATCATCCTTAGAGATGGGATGTYGGGATCCAGCCCCAGCCAGCAGAGCTGGTTTGCCCTCCACAAGTGTCAAGTCAAGGTGTTCTTTGCCTCTGAAATAAACACAAGTAAAGTGAGCTTGGAGTTTTAACTTGGTTCCTTTTTCTGCTCAGAAGAGCATGAGGGAAAATGGATGAAATGGGTGAGGTAGCAGGCCCTGAATCCCAACAGCTCTGGGTTTTTAGAGGATTATGAAGGGAACAGAATGGGGTTAGCCAAGAGGCACTATTTTTTTGATTTTTCCATCCATAAACACACATAAAAATAATTACACACATAATTAAAAATACTTGTGAAACATCCAAATTACACGCAGAGTACATTTATTTCAACACAAAGCTGGCTCAAATCCAAGTCATTGAAACTTGTAACACAAAACTGCAGCGAAACATCAGCGAGAGACATTCAGTCAGCAGCTACATCAGGACCTCACACCCCACATTTCCTCTAGATTAATTCCCAGAAACTTTATGAGTTTTTRTATCAGACCATGCTCAGTTCTCCTCAGGGTTTCTTTACACCATCCSTTCCATGTGCACAGTGCTGCAGGGCATTATCCAAACAAGCTCTGCTTTCACACAGATGCTCCAAGGAAGGAAAGATCTGGAAATAATTTCATAACAAGACATTCTCATCCTTCTCCATGCTAAATACTCCCCTACTCCACCCAGGAATAATACCACTTTTTMTCACCAGTCTGTGACCTCCTGCCCCTTGCAAAAGTAACGAAGCTCGTGAAGACCTGGATGGAAGTACAGTGGCACCAAGCACTGCCCTCAGGCGATCAGGAAATCACCTCTTTACAACTGCTGAGAACCAGTCCAGAGGCGAGCACCACAAACTGGAGCACAGTTGCAAAGAATTAAAGCTCCCAGGATGAAAAGCACTCGGTCTCAGCCGCCAGCCTGGCTCTTGAGCAAGACACACRTGAATGTAGATGGCCACAGAACCGTTCTGCAACAGCTCAAACTGGCCATTGCAACAAAGAAATATCACTGYTTTCTTTTGCTGAAAGATTTCCATTTTTATTGTAGGGCTGGGGGAGGAAAAAGAAAAATCKAGCAGCCAAAAATACCCCATCGACTACAAAACGTTCAGTGCCTGTTTTCAGGCACACAGCTTCACCTGGGAGAGCTCTGGCCCCTGCTGGGGAAGCTGATTGTGGTTCTAGCAATGAAATAGGAAACCCAGGGCTGTGTTTCACCTGAGCTGGGTGCTGGGTGCCAGGGGGCTCCTGGCTGGCTCATCCTGGCCCTGAGTTCACTCCACGGAATGAATGACATAACAGAGAGATGACATAACCTCAGCACCAACACAGCTTGTTGATGCCATGAATGTTAAAATAGTAAAAGCAGAGATAAATCAAACGTGTTGACATCATAAAACAGTGAGAAAACATTTTTGACATTCTATGATAAGATGTCTAAAACTACACTCTCAGCTTCCTGAATCTTCAGAGKGACGCCTTCCTTTGGTTCTGTTATTTCAGGGAACTAGGCTGATTTCCCATAAAAAGCCTGGACCTTTTGATCCCTCAATTGCTGGAGCTCCAGGAAGAGCAACTGGGGTGAAACTTCCAGGGCTGGATCTACTCTCGTTGGCCTCCTAGAGCCTGAGCCCATAGATAAGAAGGGGAATGAAAGGAAGAAGTTGATTGTGCAGCATGAAGTGCTCAGGGCAGCTGAGGGAGGAGCCACTAGCAGAGAAAAACAGGACTCACATTCCGCTGTTTCTACTTTCTCATGTATTTCTTTTTTTCTAGAACAAAATTAAATAGACAAATGTCTGTTTCCTGCAGAGTAAGATAAAATAAATCATAAAAAATCAGCTTTCATCAAGAGCCTAGGGTGTCTGTACATTCCCAGAGAGAGTCTGTGAATTGATTGTTTTAGAGAAAGGAAAGGCAAAACTTGTGTTTTCCTTCCCAGGGAGAAAGTGCCCTTCACAAAGGTTTTGTCACAACAGAAGTTTCTTTAATGTAAACAGAAGCAGCAACACTTCYAAAGCTGAGAAACGAGTTAGCTGAAGCACTGAAATAAAACCTCCCACCTCTGAGACATCAGAGCTGCTGACCAAGTCCCAAGACGGGACCATTTCTGTTCTTTGTAGAGAGAGCCCAGAGCCTAAGAATCGTAACATGCTCACATCTCAGACCCAAACACCTAATTCAGCCAGAGCTGTGGCTTTGGACTTCAGCCATCACTAGAAACTCTCTTTCAAACCCTCCCACTCCTTTTTTTCCTCACCCCAAGATATCAGGGCTGCTCCAGCAGCTCARCCACATCCAGCTCCTTCCCAAAGTCAGGCAGCATCTCCCAAGCCACGAACCATTTATTCCAGCAGCACCACTATTGCTGTCAGAGAAACTCAGATCATCTTGCTGGAAGACTCAGGGGGTTGTGCCAGGCTGGTTCTCCAGCATCCAGATAATGGATTTACACTGTCAGTGTTAAAGATTTAAGCTACGCGCCGTACTGAGAAACACACACAGCAGCCACTTCCACCTCAGATCCAAACCAGCTACTCAAGAGCTTATTCCCAGGTAGAGCTGTCCTTTCCTCCTCCAGGCACTGAAATTTTTCCTGCAGTTCCAACTGTAGGAAGGTTTTGAAGCAGGGCTAAGTGAGCTGTATGACCATTTATAGATGAAAACACCTGGGACACAAGATGGTTTTTTACTCCTTTTCCACAAATATGCTTGCAAGGGATCAATTCCTTTTATCGTTTTTTCAAAAGGGTCCAAAATGTGGAAAGGATTTGAGTGAAATGGCGTTTGCATGCAGTGTCTGGGAGAAAGCTCCTGCCTGGTCTCTGTGTCACAGCAGCAGTCCCAGTCCTGGCACAGGATCACATTATACACAGAACTGTGCAAATTAGAAATTACTTTGGTCAGTCTTTTGTTTCTGTATTTAGCAACACTGAAATCACTACAACTTACTTGAAACAAACCAAAAGCAGTAGAAAGGGACAATATCCTCTGAAGCTCAAATGTGGAACCAATCCTAACAGAGCCAGAGATGGTGGTCCCTGGGGAACCCACACATTTCCACAGGGAGACAAGGCTAAATACTCAGCAGATAAGAAGTGTCAATACAACAGAAATCACACAAGTTGTCCATTAAGGCTTTTTCTGCCTCAAATCATGCACTGCCCAGCACAACCTCATCCCTTCATTTCTGCAGCTTGGATGCTGTGCTGCATTTCCATTAAATGAGAAAAACAGATGCACGCACTAATTTAAGGTATTAATTGGACTAATACCAAGCGTSTCTTCAGTGGCAGGTATCTGCTACAAACCCACCTGAAGGGCCTCCCCTGAGCTCATCTCCCACCTCCCAGCCTCACCCCTGTCCCTGCAATGCTTCTGTGCCACTTCAGTGCTCAGCATCCAACACCGAGCRCAGAGCAGACACGGCCTCACCTTGGGCTCTCACTCCTCAGCCAGGAGGGAACAGAGAGCAGTTGTGTTCCCCAAATTGCGGCTCAAGTGGCTTTCCTTCCTCCAGTGCTGGTTTGTAGCATTTTCCCCCCGCTGCTGCACTCACTGAGATGTTTCACACAGTCCAGAGGGTTTCACCACTCTCCAAGGAGCCTGAGCCGCAGCTTCCATGTGTCCACGCAATCCAAACTCCAGCCAGCGACTTGCCCAGGAGCTTTGTACCTTCCATCCTCTCATCTCAACCTGTGGCATAAGAAGAGTCTTCTCCTGGAGGAGATCCTCRGCTCGAAGGTGGAAACAAGGTTTGTAGGTGATGTTACTACCAGGTGTAGAGAGTATACACAAAGCATGATCCTTCCCCAGGGCAGCCAGCCATCAGCCTGCTCCACRTAGCAGCCCAGCATCTGCTCCAAAGCCACTGACAGATGTGGTTATGGGCTGCTGTTGGAGGCATGATTGCCTTAGGAAGGGCCCTAAGCTCTTCCTGAAGCTTCCTTCCTGTTCTGCCTGTGGTTTGCCAGAAAAAAACCAGCAATGCTGGGAAAAAAGCAAACTGAATTGTTCTAGTGAAAATATTCAGGAGAATAAACCTGTCCAGCATAAAAGCTTTACACAAGTCGTTCAGTTCTCRTTGCAGAGGATGGCGGACGAGGCTCAACTTTATCAAAAAGTCATTAAAATGAAAAACCCTTTTGCAGGCAAACAGAGGAGGATGACGAGGTTCACTGATCAGGCCACTGCTGTGACCCAGAGGCAAATGCAGCATGACCTCAGCCTCCTCAGCGTTAGCAGTGCCCACAGCAGCCAGCCCCCCTTCCTGAGGGGGATCCTGTCACTGTTTTCCCCAYGGACGAGTAGAGAAACGACAGGAAGTCCAGGCTCAGGGATAAATGGATGTGTTTCAATGAATTCTCAGAAGACTTTTATATGTTAGTTCACAAAGTGTATTAAGTGGCATAAGGTAATTGGTTTTTGCCATCCACCCCCTAAGGGGATTGGTCAAGTTATAAGACACCCATCTCTGAGTGTTTTTCTAGTTAGAACCATAACAGTTCTTCCAAAACAATCTGCAGCTGCAAGAAGTTTACAAAACTGTAACATTGTTTTGAGTTACTTGCACGGGAAAGACAGAACTCTCACAAAAATGCTGCAGAGAGCTGAAGAAATTCTCTGCTCGAGTTTTTTCAGCATCCATAGGATCCCACCCCCTCAGGATCCTCCGGCCTCCTCCTGGTTGTCCCTGGGCCTGGGATGCATCTCTGCTGGCTGGGGCTGGCCCCAAACACAGCACCAAGGCACAGATCCCAACAGAAAGACACGGGAAAGGGCACTGAAAGGAACGRGTAAAATCAAGCAAATATTTTTGAAAAAATTATGTCTATATATATGAAGACAYGAATCAATTGTTTGAGCTGCTGGAAGTCCCTAGCAGCTCAACTCCAGCAAAACCAGTCTCCAGAGCAGGCAATAGCTGCTCAGGGCAGSGATTGTCCTTCCTTTGCTTTACACCTGGAGCAGCATCTTTCCTGGGCAAGCATAGGAGATAAAACCCAGATGAACCCTCAGCTACGGATTTGAGTTTGGCCCAGCGATTGGGATAGAAGCAGCCCTTTGCTAGCCTGCCACTCCTTGCAGAACAGGACTGGGATTTTGCATGCTCCCCTGGAGCAGTCTGGCATAAAAAGCTCYTGTGCCAGTCCCAGCACCAGCCACTTGATGGCCATCCTGCTCTGCAGGAGAGGGACACCGGGGACAGAGCAGGGACCTGCCAGGGACCCCCCGAGCTCACCAGCCGGGAGCCGAGGGGTCCCCCGACACCCCCGAGCAGCTGCCCCACGGTGCTGTCCCTCACCTGGGCGTTACGAACGAGAGGGTTTGAGATCACTTAAAAAATCAGTGGTGAGGGTATGAGCAAAAGTCAGATTTAATATTAAGCGACAAAGCAMGACAAGTTCGTCAGCAAGATTCACTCTACCACTTACAGGACAGCTGAGGCACAGCAAGGGGAAACGATCAACAAGAGGATACAGAGGAGATGAAGGTCTGGAAATTGGAGACTCCCCATCGAAGAAAAAGGTGATAAAATGATGAGAGAATGTGAAGCAAAGTAGCATGAAGAGTGAGAAAACCAGTAGAGGACAGAATAGCAATTAATTAAGGGAATTACGTGACTTAGAATCAATGAGCATTAATTTCTTTGTTCGCTAAAAATGTATAAATAAGTGGAAAAGTTCTGTATTGGCGTCAGTGTGGAGGCCAGAATTTGTCAGCCACYCCTGTTGGCCAAAAATTAAGCAATGCCTTACTCTCTAACACTCAAAAGACAGTGTTAGAGGGAGTCTTGACCCCGACGATTTCGGAGGTTTTCGGTGACAGCAGCACTGGTGAGAAGACGCCCAAACCCAGCAACCTACACACCGCTCTGCCCCTCTAAACACAAACAGGGCAGGGGCACGCTGGTTCCTCCCTCAGGTGCCCTGGCTGCCCATCCCTTCTCCCTGTTCAAACCCTCTGCTATTTTYCCCGGYGCCTGGGGATGGCATCACCTCCTCATTGTTCGGGATGTGTGGCGAGGAGCTGGAGGCTTTCCCCMGCGCGTGTGGATGAGGCTTGTTTTGGTGGAAAACGGAGATGTCCCATTTAAAACAGAGCGCTTYCCTCATTTCCAGCTCCAAGCCCCTGGCACTTCTCAGGGAGCTCTGGGACCCGCTGAGGGYCACTCAGGGCTGAATTCCCTCATGATTCCATACCTAGCAGGGCTGCCAGAGACCATCTGGGGCCTCACAGCTGCACTCCAGGACTCAGAGGAGCATTTTGGAATACAGGCAATGGAATTTGGAGTCTGTCAATGACACTGCGGGGCCCTGCAGATACAATTCAAGGCCCACGGGGACATTTTGGGGTACCAGGGATGCAATTTGAGGCCCTCTGCACAAAATCTGGGGCCCTGTRCCTGCAACTTTAGGGCCAAGTGGGGCATTTTGGGATGGCAGGGATGTGAGGAGGAAGCATCCCGCTGCCTGTGGGACAGGCCGAGAAGGACACAGTCTGCTYAGCACACTCAGGGCACTACACATCTGAAGGATACCATGGGCTTGGATGCGTTTTTCCACCTTTATTAATTAATCTACAGAAAGCTACAACTCTGCTGAGCTCACCGGCACCAGCAGCACAACATTTGTAGAATGGCCCACGATCTTCGCTGCACCCTTGGAGCTCTTAGGATCAAGCCAGTGTGGGCTGCCAGGGAGCTGATTGAGATATCCCTGTCTGTCTCTAAGGGCTGAAGGGCTGTGACCGAAAGAAACAGAGCCAAGATGAGGCCGCGTGTGTGCAGAGCCCCTGCGGGTTCCCCGCGGAGCACTCACCGCTGAGGACGTCAGCCTGAGTCTCCGAATCCTGGTCCCTCATGTGCGTCGTGGCGCTCCCTGGGCAGAGAGCTCCGTCATTCCCTGCTCCCGCTGCGCTCCCAGCAGGGTGACCCCCGGCCCTGCCGCCCTCCCACTCCGCAGGGCTGACCCAGGGGCCACCAGCAGCCAAAGGGAGTGGGACTGAGCAAGGCGGTCACCAAGCCCRGCTTGTGGCAGGGGGCAGAGGGAGGCTGAGGCTCGGCGCGGGGTGGTTGGGGTTGCCACAGGGTTGCCCCTTGCTGCCAGTGCAGTGGCAAGGAAGTGGCCAGGCTGGCCCAAAAGGGGCCAGGGGCTGTGACTCACTGATGAACCTGACGGCCGCCAGGCGCACGGTGGACTGAGGGTCCCTCAGGTAGGGCAGGCTCTGATGCATGTACTCTTCAGCCCTGCTGCTCCTCCTCATCAGCTGCAGGGAGCRCCAGGGATGTCTCCAGGCTTGTCACAGAGTCCCCCAGCTGACCCCAGTCCCTCCTGCCAGCACCCCTCACTGCTGAGTCCTCCCTCCTGCTGCGTACAGGGAAGGGACGGGGCCTGGACAGGAGCCTCTGGGGCTCTGTTCTCAAGGACAGGAACAAGGTCCTCCGGGTCCTGTCCAGCCCTGCGAGCAGCACTCGGAACAGGCTCTGCTCCCCTGACATAGTGCAGGGACAGCCCTCACCCAGCCTGGGCCCTGTGGCTTGTCCTTACCAAGCATTCTCCAAGCTCCCACATCCGCTCTCTCTGCAGCAGGTGCTTGAGCTGCTTCCATCTGAGAAGCTCTGCAGCAGCAAAAAGGGCTTCCCTGGAGGCCTGCAGGACAGCATTAGCTCAGAGGTGGCACCAGGGCCTGGGCAAAGAGACCTGGGCAGGCTCTACTCCTGCTGTGATCCTGCCCTTAGGAAGCTGTGACTTCTCCTAGCCCAAATGCCTTGAAGTCTTTTGAGGATAGCCCTGGGTGACTGACTGAGGCTTGGAGCCCTGGCCTCTGACACTTGTGGGGAAGCTGAGAAGCCTCTGGGCTTCTGGGAGCACACATGTTCAGGCCTCRAGTGCTGCCTCAGTGGCCACGGGCTGCTGCCAAGCCTTGCTGGAGCAGGCAGGGCAGGTGTTGAACATGGCCGAGCCACCTTGTCCACCCCTGCTTGTGCTGGTTCCGCAGGGACCCTTCCCAGGGGCTGCACTGGGGGAGCCCTGCCCGCTGCCAGCAGCCCTTGCCCCAGTCCCTAGGATTCCTGGGAGGTGTCAGTCCCCCCCATACCAGGGCTCAGCCTTGAAATCCATACCTTGGCCACGCTGGGGAGCTGGTCGTTCAGACGGAAGAGTAGCGGGACCAGTGCACTCTGCATGTCCCTCCTCAGCTTCTTCTCATCCCTACTCAACACAGACCTCAGCAGGTCTCTGAAGAGCCACAGAGAGAGCTCTCGCAGCTGGCTGCACTCCTGGAGGGAAGAAGGAAAGGTGAGCTTTGGAAACAGTGGCTCCCTGCCCATGGCTGCAGTGAGGRCGATGCTCCAGGGTCAGATTCCAGAGCAGGCAGGAGCAGCGTTGGGCTGCAAAGCCCAGAATCTGTTCCAGGAGAGCTGAGCCTGCTCCGAGCGCTGCTTTCAGGGCAGGGCTGCAGGGCAGGGCCTGTCTGCAGGGCTCAGGCTCCCACATCAGCCTCACCGAGTCAAAGAGGGGCAGCACCTTCCCCRCCAGCATCACGGCAATGGAGCTGGCCTTTGACTTTTTCAGCTGACCCAGCACATTTCGGAAGACCRCAATGATCTTCAGCTTTTCATCGTCACTGCCAACTTCCAGTATCTTCACCATGCTTGGCAGGAAGGCTTCAATTTTTCTTGCCTTTATGAATAAGAGAATTTCCATTTTCTGAAAAGGCTGTGTCTGGAGACCTCTCAGGGCAGCCACCCCAGGCCCCACAACAGCAGGGAGGGTCTTTGGAGCAGTCACCCCACATCCTGACTCCCAGCCCAGGCCAAGCCACTGCCTTGCACTCAGCCCCAGGCCCTGGCTGCCCCAACATCACCCTGCTCACCATCTCAGCTCTCTCTGACAGCCCAACRAGGACTTCCAGCAACAGGACGGACATCACCGTGTCGGGACGCCCCCGATCGCTCCAGACTTTGGGCTCGTCACCCAACTCCTCCACRTCAATCTGCCCTGAGGATGGCTGCAGGAACAAACAGAGCCATGAGGTGCTGGCAGAGGGCTCACGGCAAGGGATCAGGGCCTTTCCTGGTAACTCACAGCTCTGCGAGGGTTGCACCACTGGTTCCGGAGCAAGGTGGCAAACTCCGTTAGGACCTTGTCCAAAATCTCAGGCATGGAGGACAGAGTGTCGCACAGYTCCTGCACAGTGCTGGAAGCCAGGGGCTGCCTCAGCCACGGCGCCGTGGCCAGGACCAGCCCCACAGAGCAGAGCCCATGCTGGGGGTCCCCAGGGGCCTGCCTGGGAGGCAGGACAGGGCTGAAGGGGAGTTCTGGGAGCACCAAGCTGGCTCTGGACTGGCTTGGCTGGCTTTGGCTGCTGCAGGCCCAGACAGAGAGCTGGAAAGGTTTGTGGGATGGAGCGCCTGGCTCCGTGGGAAGTCCTGCAGCATTCCTTGGATCTGGCAGACACAAAGTCTTGGGGTCCCTCTCCCCACATGGAGCAAGCCCTTCAGATTGTAAGGGCCAGTACCTGTCTCCTTGAAGAGCTGTCTCACACAGGCTGATGACCACTGCCGAGCCATACTCACTGGTCATCAGGAGAAAGAGCGACTCCACTTTCTTGCAGCCTGACTCTGGGGTGATGTATGGCAGGTTTTCAAGGATGCAGCTCACTATCTTGGGCACCTGGAGAGGATACAGGTGAGTATGGCACTGCCACTGGAGTGCAGCCATGTCCTCAGCTGCCCTTCCCGTTCCTCTCTGCCTCCTTCAGGTGGCTTCAGGTGCCCAAGTCACCTGGATTTGTGAGGAAGGGATGGAGGGAGGAACAAGGCCTGATAGGGCTGAAGATCAGGGCAGTCCAGCTCAAGGGCACTTACATCTGTCAGCCAGAAGTCTGGATCTTTCATGGCCACATCCAGCATGCCACTGGGCACCTGCTTGTCAAGGATGCTGGCATCTCTCATGGCCTCAATGGCCTCGAGGATGACGTCTGTCCTCTCGCTAGAGAGTAGATATCTTCCAAAGGCCTATGGCAGGAAGGAAGGAAGATGTGCCACTGAGTGCCCTGGTGGTGCTGCTTGGCTGGGCAGAGGTTCCTGGCAGTGCTGGCAGCAGATCCCACAGGAAAGCTGGCAGCAGTGCCTGCAGTCCCTGCGTGGGAGAGGATGAGGACAGAGGGCCCTCCACATCGGGGAGGAGGGCTCATGGGCATGGCGTGCTGGCCCTACAGAGAACCAGGGTCTTGCTGGGGGCCGGGAGGGCTGGAGCTCCTGCTGGAGCTGGAGCTGCTGCCGGGACACCGGAGTGCAGCCCGTGTGTTGTCCCTGCTCAGGGACGGCAGGAACCTTCTTGCCASGGCAGTGAGGTCCCACCGGCCCCACTGACTCTGGGTCCCTTTGCTCACACAAATGCCCTGCTGGTGCCATGGACAAGAGTCCCCGCAAAGTGGGGTGGGGGATCTTTACCTGGGTACAGTCCTTGGCGCTCAGGGAACACAGCGAGGAGGTGGTCACAGCTTCCCAAACGAGTTGGTCTGACCCATCCATTGGCCTTGACTTGTCTAAACAGCAGGGCAAACACAGAAAAGTCAGCAAGGTCATCAAACCACCCTGAGATCTCCTTGCAAGACAGCAGGACAGAATCAGGCAAGATTTCTGGAGGGCGTCAGGAACAGCTTCTTGCTGCAGGGAAGAGGGACCAGCCATGGTGGTGGATCTGCTCTTCTCTAACGGGGAAGGCTCAGCTTTGGGACCTGGGAGTCAATTGTAGCTTTGGCTGTGGGGGCCACAAGCCAGTGGGGTTCAAGGTCCTGAAGGGAAGGGGAGGAAGGAGAGCAGTAACAAACAGATCCGGGATTTGAGGTGAGCACTCAGCTTCTGCAGCAAAGTGACAGCTGGGATGCTACAGGAAGCAGCTGGGAGGGACAAAGGAGGTCAGGCAGCAGACCTGTCAAGAGAGGTCTGTGTGCACAGGGGTGAAGGCCACAGCTGCTCTTGCTTTTTTACTTACAGAAGAATTCAGCGAGGGAAAAAAGAGCATGGAAAGCTGTATAGCTTATTTGTTCACTGGAATATCGGAAAAGAATGAGACGTCCCAGCAGCTTTCCCATGACTGGGATTGAGATGTCTTTAGGGCCGACAGGTCCAGGACTGTCTCTTCCAAAGTTGACAGAGGCCTGGATGAGGGAGGCATGAGAAGAAGGGCTAAGAGAAGGAAGTTGGTGCCGAAGACTTGTACCCAAGAGTGTGCCCAGGGCTGGATTCCTGGTGAGCCTGGGCTTTGCAGGGCTCTATGGCCCCATCTCTTGGAGCAACCAGCTGGGCAGCAGCCCTGGCATGGAGAGTGGCAGGGAGGGGAGATGGCCTGGCYGGAGGGCGCCTGGTCCTTACCTTCAGACTGGAATAGTTGGACATCAAATAGGTGAGGACACCAATCCTCCCCAGAGCCCTCTCCTGCACAACTTCTCTCTCAGACCTGGTGAAGTCCAGCAGCATCTGGGACGAGAGAAGCTGCTGGTGAGCACCAGAAGCAAACACAGCTCTGCTCCTGGGCCAGACTTGTACCATCCCTCAAGGCTTCCTCTGACCTCACACAAAGCCTGCAGTGGGGTGCTTCTCCCTGGGGTCCCTCACAGGCCTGGACAAAGCTCCCAGGGCAACCTTTTGGCCAGGAAGGTGCCACCCTCTGCAGCCACTGTGCTTCAGAGGAGCCTGGTGCCAGCCCCTGCTTCCTCACGGGACGTGAACACCCTCCCCACACCACGCTCTGCCTGCTCTGCACTGGACTGGGCAACTCCTCCCCTCCAGGGTGAGGAACCGCCCTGGGACCCCCACTCTGCCTGTGCCAGACCTCAAAGATGTCCTGCAGCTCCTGGCTGACGCTGGAGACAGGAAAGCTGAGCACCAATGTCCTCAGCATTGTGTCCATGGCCTTCAGGGTCTGCAAAGAGGACAGAGAGCAGTGCCTGTGATTCTGCTGTTCTTTCCCCCATGCCCAGGAGACTGATCTGAGCTCTCAGTGCCTGAGGAGGACACCTGAACTGCCCAGGAGAGACACRGGGATACACMAACTGCTGGGGACAGAG
Source organism: Parotia lawesii (assembly GCA_003713295.1). Taxonomy (NCBI): domain Eukaryota; kingdom Metazoa; phylum Chordata; class Aves; order Passeriformes; family Paradisaeidae; genus Parotia; species Parotia lawesii. Next base: position 1,204,346 of record RAHM01000190.1, on the reverse strand, counting down.
CAGCCTGTGGCACAGGACACGGCCAGGCCCATGGGAAGGGGACAGAGCCACAAGGGTGGGAAAGCAACACCCAGACCTCCCCCTGCCTCAGATCTCTGGTCATGGGGCAGCACAGGGTGACCAGGGAGCTGCCCAGAGGGACTGGAGGCTGCTGGAGCTCAGCCAGCACTCACCTTGATGTAGAGGGAAGCRCCTGAGTGTGGCATTTCCCTTTCTGAGGGAAGCCAGAAGACACTTGAGAAACACGCAGAGAGGAGGCTTTTGGTTTTGCCCTCCAGCACATTCTCCACCAAGCTGCAAGGACAGAGGAGGGCCAGTTGGACACTGGTGCTGGGAGCAGCCCCTCGAGGCCTCGTGCACGTGGCCTCAGAGCTCTGGGATAGGAGGCCCACCTTAATTCGTCRATGGCAATCATGGCGAGATAGCGGACCCGTGAGGACAGACGGTCCCTTGGCTCCTTTTCCAGGATGTCCTGCAGAACACAACCAGGATGGGAGCTGGCAGCTGCTAGCACCCAGTGCCTCCAGTCCCTGCCCCACCCAAGCGCTGTCCACACAGGGTGCCGGTGCCAGGGGTGCTTGTCCCCATCCCCAGAACACCAGGTGTCCCCTCACCTTGATATTCTCCACCACTTCGCACGTTTGGCAGAATAAATCCAGGCCCTGGGTCAAGCCGCGTTTCAGGGCGGTCTTGCACAGGACGTAGACACTCTTCAGAAATGTGAACTTGTGGGTGTCCTGGCAGCCAGGGGACAGAGACACAAACGGGGAGTGTGGGAGGGTGGACACAGGCAGCAGGACCAGAGCACTGCCCTGTGAGAAAGGCAGCTCTGCCCAGCCAGCACCCCTCCACAGCCCAGCAAAGCCCCTGCCAGCAAACGCCAGCACAGYCACTGTCCGACTGGCCACAGTTACCTTGTCAAGGCTGCTGACAAAAGCCATGATGAAATCCACAGCTTCCTCTGCTTCTTCATATATAGGCAACCAGCTGGCATCTGCCAGAGGGGAAGAGCAGGGAGGGCTGCAGAGGCTCTGGCCACAGGAGAGAACCAAGGAGACCTACCCTCCACCCAGCCCTGTGCCCACTCCCCTGGCACGGCCTTTTTCCTGTGCGGCTCATGGCTGGAGGTGACCGGCACAGGAGCTGCTCTGCTGGAGCTGGGAAGGCCCCTGTGCCCTGGGCTGATGGGCAGGAAAGGTCCAGAGGCCCACTGCCCCTCACTGCCCACACCCTGGAGCCCCTCTGCTGTTTTTTCTTGGGAGAGGCTGTGCTGGGGCTGGCGTCCAGCCCCAAGCTGTCCTGGCATTCAGGTGACATCGTGCCTGTCCCCCAGGACCGCTGCTGTCATCGTGCCAGGAAAACGTGATCCTGGCCTCGTGCAGGGTGTGCTGGTGGGCCCCAGCCCTGCCCAGCCCCACGGGGCCCCTCGCTCACCAAGCTGCAGTGGCTGCATCGTGGTCGTGTCGTAGAAGGAGAAAGGCTGGAGGTGTAAAGAGCCGCTCTCCTCGGAAGAGCTGTCCTCCTCCCAGGCCTCCCTGGGGGAGGCCGGGGGTCTCTTCTCCATCCTTTAGGATAGACAATATGGGGGATGCTGGGGTGGGTGTTGGGGTGGTGTCATGGGAATCTTCAGTAAAACACTTCAGCCCCACAGTGATGCCTTAGGTTTTAACTTTTATATTTGTCAAATCCTGCACTGCCCGGTGTGTAACTCTGAAGTTTCTTGCAGCCTGTTAATTTCTGCTCTCTGTGCTAGGCAGACATAACAAAGCCTCTCCGGGCCTGCTCTGCAAGGACACCCAGACTGTCCTAGGCCCAAAAAGTATAAACCAAAGAGCGTCTAAAGGGGGTAAGCTGAGGGGAATTACATCATTAAACTGAACCTTTAATTGGAGAATTAACCCTGATATGCAAATGAACCAAACCTATAAAAGTGTGAAGAACTCGTGACCTGGTGTCCATCTCGGGGCCCATCTCGGCAGTGGCCTCTGGCTCCCCAGGGGTACCTTTGAAGGCCTTTCAAATAAATACCCACCTTTATTCCCTTACTCCTGTCTAGTCTCTGTTTCTAGGTGGCCTCTCAAGGCACCAACAGGACTGCCAGGAGTGGTGGGGCAAGATACGGGCTGCACTCAGGGGCTCCTTGTCAGCTCGAGGCTCCTGCCTGTCACCGTCCACTGTGGGCAGCAGGCACACTGACCGCGCGTGCTGCAGTGGGGTGGCACAGCGGGCCCCACTGTGACACAGCACCTGCCTCTAGCAGCGGGTTCCAGAGCTTGTTGACATGGAACCTGTCCCCAGCAACAGGTCCCAGTCACCCATCACCCAGGCAGGGAAGGGCAGGGTGTCCCCCAGGGCACAGGCCTGGCATAGCCTTGGGCACCTGGGTACTTTCAGGGTGCCTCCAGACCCCCCTCTGCCCTCACAGCCCCTCGGGACRTCCCTGGTGCCCTCCCATGCRCCCCAGAGCCCCGTGTTCAGACATTCCCATGTGCCTTCAGAACATCCCTTTCCTTTCAGGGTACTGCAGGCCCGACCTCTCTGTGGGGGTGTAGGAGTGCAGGAGRGAGGATGGCAACCACCAGGATAAGGCTGTTGTCCTCTGGTCCAGCCCAGCTGAGAAGCCACAGCTGGTGCTGCRGGGAATGGGGGCAAACTGGGACCTCTAGAGCACATCAAAAGGTGCACTGGGGTGCTGAAGGGGTAACTGGGCCCAGTTTGCCCCCTGGTCCCTGCAGCACCCCTCCATCAGCCTCCTTGCACCCTTAGGAGCCTTTCCTTGGCCCTGATCTTACACAAAAGCTCACAGTTTGCCCTTTCTGGGGACAGGAGAGGCCTCTCAGGCACAGTCCGACCACAGGACTCCTCCATCTGCCCTGTGGGTGTCTTCAGATCACTCTGGATCACAGAATCACAGAATCATTAAGTTTGGAAAAGACCCCCAAGACTATCAAGTCCAACCTTTGACCAATCATCACCTTGTCAATTAAACCAGAGCACTGAGTGCCACATCCAGTCGTTTCTTGAATGCCTCCGGGGATGGGGACACCCTTCCAAAGCCTGAAAACTGTTCCCATGAAGAAATTCTTCCTAATGATCACAGACAAACGTCTCCTGAGACCTTCAGCGCACCCCTGGCCCCCTGCAGAAATGCCCCTGGATGGGGGGCTTGCAACGCTGGACTCTACAAAAACACTTTCTTTCCCTCAGCAATCCCCCAGAGCTGTTGGTTATGTCCCAGAGTTTTCTCAGGATCCCTCCTGTCCCCTCCTGAGGCACTCCTGGTGATGGAGGCACTCTGTCCCCAGGCCTAGCTGGGACCCCTGAAGCTGCCCTCTGACCCCTCAGTGCAGAGGCTGGTGGAGCCCCCAAACCTGTGGTGGAGCCCAGGTTGGCCATGAAGGCACCTCAGAGCTGCAGCCCGTGCTGGTGTGCAGGGATGGGGAGATGGCCTGGCTGGAGGGGTCTGGTCCTTACCTCCAGAGTGGAATAATTGGACAGCAAAAGGGTCAGGACACCAATCCTGCCCACAGCCCTCTCCCACACAACTCTCTCAGCTCTGGTGAAGTCCAGCTGCATCTGGGGTGAGAGAAGCCAGGGGTGAGCACTGGAGCAGCCACTCTCCAGGGTGAGGAACCRCCCTGGGACCCCCACTCTGCCTGTGCCAGACCTCAAAGATGTCCTGCAGCTCCTGGCTGATGCTGGAGACAGGAAAGCTGAGCACCAATGTCCTCAGCATTGTGTCCATGGCCTTCAGGGTCTGCAAAGAGGACAGAGAGCAGTGCCTGTGATTCTGCTGTTCTTTCCCCCATGCCCAGGAGACTGATCTGAGCTCTCAGTGCCTGAGGAGGACACCTGAACTGCCCAGGAGAGACACGGGGATACACCAACTGCTGGGGACAGAGCAGCCTGCGGCACAGGACACGGCCAGGCCCATGGGAAGGGGACAGAGCCACAAGGGTGGGAAAGCAACACCCAGACCTCCCCCTGCCTCAGATCTCTGGTCATGGGGCAGCACAGGGTGAYCAGGGAGCTGCCCAGAGGGACTGGAGGCTGCTGGAGCTCAGCCAGCACTCACCTTGATGTAGAGGGAAGCGCCTGAGTGTGGCATTTCCCTTTCTGAGGGAAGCCAGAAGAYACTTGAGAAACACGCAGAGAGGAGGCTTTTGGTTTTGCCCTCCAGCACATTCTCCACCAAGCTGCAAGGACAGAGGAGGGCCAGTTGGACACTGGTGCTGGGAGCAGCCCCTYGAGGCCTCGTGCAGGGGACCCACAAGGGATGAGCAGATTCCCCCCCAGAACATCGGGTGTCCSTTCACCTTGATTTTTTTCTGTGTGGCAGAATAAATCCAGGCCCTRGGACAAACCATTTTTCCAGTGGTTCTGCACAGGGAGGTGACCAGGAGAGTTTTTTGGCTGCTCTGGGCTGGGGTCCCAAGGCTGCAGGAGCAGCCAAGCCAGCTCATGGGGCAGCTGTAGGGTGGGAGGAAACAGACTCYCCTYRGGCATCAYAGCTGCTCTCAGCCCCCTTGGTCAGGGACATCCCAAAGGAGGGACCTTTTCTCACGCAAATGTGGTTACATATTGAAAAAAAATTGGAGGAGAAAAACAGCTTTTGCTCTCAGCCCTTCTCAATCYCATTGCTTCTGGAGAGGTTTGGGTATTTATTAGTAATGACCTCAAGTGCATCATCCACTGCTGCTCCATTACAAGGCCCGACCGGGCTGTAGGGCTGATTTACTCAGGGGGAGGTTGGGCAGCAGAACCTGTGGTACCTCTACGTGAGAGCATTAAAATCACAGGCAGTAATTCAGGGGTCAGAAAAACCACAGCTCTCTTTAGGGCCTTGACCCAGACTTGTGGGAGTACGTACAGGAGAAAATTTTACTGCTACCACTAATAATAGCAGCTTTACTAAACCCCTAAAAAACAATTACTGTTGGAGTTGAAAATTAATGAAGTAGGTAAATAATTTACAGGGAGGGGGAGAGGGCCTGTTTAAAACCCTATCAACTGTGACTGCTCTGAAGCAGCCCCCAGAGCCTGCAGCAGTCTCCAGTTAGGTGCACATTATTTAATTGGTTTCAAGTGATTTTCTGGCCTGCTAATTACCATGATGTAATTAAAAACCTGGGCAGCATGTTGAGTGGCATAGAACATTAGMGATGTTAAACTCCTGAGAGTTCCTGGAATGGGGATGGCTGCTCCCCTTGCCTGGAGTGTGAAACAACCAGACAGGAGATGTCTGCAGGTGGGTGAAGCAGAGGGAGGCAGGGCAAATGGCCACCAGTAGCTGCTGAGGAGTCAAGGTGAAATATTCATACACATTCTGAAAAACATCCACTGCTCATGAAAATACAGATTTTGAATAGCCATGAATTTTGGAAGGGATAGAAGTTCTTCTTACAGGCATAGGCTGTCTCACTAAAAAGAAGGGGAAAAAAAGGAAAAATGAAGTTTTGCTCACAGTTTGAGCTTTTTAACTCCTCATTAAATGGTTTGTGGTCTCCAGGATCCTCATGGTGTGATGAATCTTTTTCATGTTTCTCAGGACCAGCTGAGAGCAGCTGAATGAAGCCCAGCCATGCTTTCACCCTTGTGTGTACGGGATAGTGGGGGGAGAAAAGGGGACTTTAAAAAAGGGCCAGTAACTCAGCATGAAGAAGGGATAAAGACTGCAAGCTCTGATGGATGCTGGAGAACACCTCTTCCCTGGAAAGGCACCATCAGCAGCTTCATCTGCTTAAAGACTTTCTGCAACCTGATCCTGAAAGCACAATTCTTCATTGCATGGCTTTCTGCTGCACAGCTCATTTTCCACAAAGCTCCAGCTAACTGGGCTGCAGCCCATCTATGAAGGAGTTTCGGTTTTTTTGGTTTGTTTAACTTTCCTTTTTACCCTGCTGTTGATACAGCTAAACCTCAGCAGCACGGCTATGTCAGGTTTCTTGCAGAACCACTGATGTTTGTTTAAACATCTTCTGTAGCAGGTGTATCTAACATTGGTGTGAGGGGCTAACACAGAGCACTCACCCAGCCCAAGCTGCTCTGCCACACTTCACAGTGAGTGTGAGAAGATCAAGGGGGAACTCGAACATTTCCTCACTCCRCTGGCTACAGCAGGGGTTCACAGGAATGCAATCACTTGGCAGCATGGGAGGCAGGAGGAATATTTCCACAGGAAACAGCAAATTTAAAACAGGAGCATACTCCCAAATCGACAGGCTCCAGGGAGGAATTCCCACCTCTGCTGATCACCAGAACCATTGTATCTCCACGGGCTCTGCTCTCCAGCAAGGACAGTGGGGGCATCTGGCTCATGGGACTCACCTCCATCTCCAGACATCCTGCAAAGGACAGGCCAAAGCTCTCCAGCTCCTTCAGAGTTTGCCTTGTGCCTCTTATTCCCCCTGTCCCCATCCCGTGCCCTGTAGGATGTCAGTAGGACAGGCCAGGCAGGTGAGAGAGGCTGAAACTTCAACTACAGAGAAAACCCCAGAACCACTTCCAGACACCGTGGTCCTGTAACACAGGGAGCCTGCCTGCTGTGAGAGTTTTGAGGGATTGTCTTTAAACCAGCAGGTTTTTGGTTCAGGAGGAGCACATCCACGAGCACATCAACACCTGTGAAACCACAGCCCGTGACAGTTTGTGCACTGGGGTGATGTGGACTGAAATCACACCCCCCTCCAGCTCCACAGCTCTCTCCTGGTCCGACAACTGAGCCAAAAATTTTGCCAAAGCACATCCAGCCCCACATGCTTCAGTCCCCAACTGTGATGGTGAAGCATCTCCCACCATGCAACAGAGCTGCTTCCACATTTAAAAATCATAGAAAACTGAAAAATGAAAATGTTTTGGCATCCCCCAAACCTCTTATGTCCAAAAGAAACAAGACTCTCCTTGCTTTCCAGGGAAAACAGGACGTGAAATTAGAAGCGGCTGTTAGAGGAAACATGAGTCATGCTGTTCTAACCAGCTTTGGCTTTATCTGCACTTCCACAGCCTGAGGAGTCACTGAAATGAGAATTCCCTTTTTAATGATTAGATTATTGCTTGGAAGAAAACAGTTTGTGTTTGTGCATTTGCTTTGTTGCCTTCTTGTGCTTTCTAAAGGCTTTCCAAGTAAACACTTCCCAGCAGAGCCGAACGGGATTCAGTAGGTGCTGCTTTGGGCTTTGGAAGCTTGAGACATTTCCCTCACTTCCACTGTTCCCCTCAACATTTTGGCAGTGACAGGTAGAAAACCCCCACTCTGAGCAGGGATCTAACATAATAGGAATGCTTGTCTCCACAGAGCAGCTGTCTGGCTCAGCCACAGAACATGCCACTCATTGCTGTGGCAGCGCTGCTGGCAGCTGGGACAGCAGAGCCTTTCCAGAGCTCATGGGGAGCATCTCCAGTTTGCATGAGCTGGGCTCAACTGGGAGGATCGTGGCTGGGGGATTCAGAGAGGTTTCTTGGCCTTGGCAGCCTCCTCCAGCATTTATTGCAGCCTCTGCTCCCTTTCATGAGCRCAATCCAGGATAATGTGTCTGTTGCCAACTGCAGCTCCTGACCTCGTTGTGAGAGGAGCGTGTGTTAAACCCTTCAGTGAGCTCCCTGCAGACCACACCTCAGCACTGCCTGGCTCCTGGAGGAGCAGGGCAACCTCAGTGCACTAAAAACATCTCATCAGCATTCCTTAGCTCAGCACAAAGACTGTCAGCCTCAAAGACTTCTCCCTCAAAAGTGTCCCTGCCCATGGCAGGGGGTGAAACTGGATGGTCTTTAAGGTCCCTTCCAACCCAAGCCTTTCTAATATGAACCATACCATGAACCATGAAATAAATAATATGAACCATGAAATGCAGGGGAACCACCTGTGTTTGCAATTCTTTATAGCAGAGCATCACCATACCTGCATTGAGTCATGTACTAGGAAAAGAATAAAACTAATTCAGCATGTTAGTCACAAGAGATCAAAATCACTTCCTTGCATTATGCATTTGTAAGCAATAATCTGCAAATCTTCTGCCAGAAATGAGCTAATTATTATCCCAAAGAAAAAAAATACCCTTTGTTACATCACTTTCAAAAACATAGTAATAAAAGAAGCACAACTTCAGTCCTTAGCAAGCAAACAGGAGCAAAGGTCATGGTAACAAACACAGACAATGTAGGCAGAACAATGACTTCACTTCCCGGAATCTGCTCCCGTTTTCTGCTAGGTTTTAGTTCAATCATGTCCAATCACATGGGAAAGACTCTTCCAGCAGACTTCCCCCTGGTTGGCCCTTCCCAACAAGATCACCTCTCCGTGGTCATGTATCCTTTTAGTGCCACATCCGAGCTCAAACCTGTCCCCAAGCTTTCATGGCTGTACCCACAGAAAGAGCCATGGACCAGCTCAATCAATACTCCAGCAGGGACACAAATAAAGTGAAGGACCTAAATACAGGTGACGGCTGTCCCAGAGTCCCACAAATCAAAATCAGAGCCAGGGAAGCGGTGACAGCAGCTGAGACCTGCTCAGCCCACGCCTGGAGTGCCACAGGCAGTTGTTTGTCAGCAGAATGTGTCCTCTGGAGCAAAGCTGAGGCATTACAAGAACAGGTGAATCTGTGGAAAGCAACTCATTTTCTTAACCACCTAATATTTGAAAGACTCATTTCACCCCAACTTCGGAGGCTGAGGAAGAAGAGAGATTAAGGATGGGACAGCAAATTATCAAATGGCACAATGCAACACCCCTCTGAGGGGCAGGAATACAAAACAAACACTTGAAAGGAGATTAAAATTAATAAGAAGGACATTCAACTGGAAAGAATGAGGTGACATGCTCCAAGGAGAGAGTAATGAATCCAAAAGGATAACCAGGATAACACATCCTCTGAGGATCAAGTGCTTTCTCACTGATGACCTCACTTCATCTGGCCACAACCACGGTTTCTGTAAAAGGTACAAATGCATCCGATCTCTCCTCAAGATTTAAGCAGGTGCTCAGGCTGATGACTCAAACATGAGTCACAAAATCCACCGAAGGATTTTGCTCACATACCAACTCAGAGCTGCACAAGCCTTTGTAGAAATACTTGTAATGGAGGACTGGCATTTCAAGCACCCTAAATCTTGAGTGCTCCTCAAAAATGTTTCAACAATTGCAGTTGATGTATATTGAACACAGACATTTTTATCTTCTCCAGCCAAGTGCAGTGTTCCCTCCATGATAAATGCAATTTATTTTTACATTAAAACTATTTTAATTACTTGCACTCTTAATCATTACAATCACAGATCAGGACTGCTGTACTTCACGGCAGAAGACCCAAATGCCTTGCAATTAATTTTGTAATTTTATTCTCCAGCAGGCTTTTCCTTCGGGCCTACAGAAATACTTCAGTAGTCCCCAGAATGAGAAAATGATGTTTACACCACTCTGCTAATGAGAGCACTTACTTTACAATATCACTGCTGAGTAACTTTCTCCTGGCCCGGGCACACACTCCTACCCATGTGTTAATTCACTCTGGAATATTAATGCCATGACTCAGTGGGGTGTTGAGTCACCAGTGATGCAAGAGCTGTCCCCACATAGCCCAGCTCATCACAACAGCAGCAGGAGCAAACAGACTCATCCGGAGCTGCCGTACAGGGAGCAGGGACAGATGTGGCTCTTCAGGGACATCCCTCCCAGACGAGCCCCTGTGCTCTGCCAGGGCCACAGAAACCAAAGGGAGACAGGACCCTGTGCAGAGGGAGGTCTGGCTGCTCTGCAGAGGACAAGGAAAGGACAGGTTTATTCGTAGCCTTGATAGTGTCTAAGGAAAGACACCCCATTTCCCGTTGTCCCCATTACTGCCTCACACCTCAGGCGGTGCCTTCTCCTCCTTTGTGCTCCCTGCCTTCCATCTCAGGGCCACAGGGCAGTTGTGGTGGATAAGAATCTACTGACTCCTGCCTGGACAGGATTCCAGGTGTCTCCATCTCTCTGGGAAGTCACCCACATGCAGAGTGCAGCCCAGAGGGAACATCACCACAGCTGAGAGAAGGAGATGACTCAAACCCTGGCACAGGCCCAGTTCCTTCCTCCAGGAACCAGCAGATACAGGAAGAGCCTCAGACAGCCTCATCGCACAATCTGGACCTTCCTTCCCTTTCACTTTGGCAGCTCATGGGAAGCCTGACAGCCCGTTTGGCTCACTGCAGCCTCAGCATTTGTCTCAAAGCCCTTGTCCTTTATTCACAGTGAGAGTTGCAGAAAGGGCATCCGAGCCTGCTCCTCCTTCCCCGTTGGGATGAGCAGTGCTGCTCTGGGGATTCCCCTCAGATGGGGGAAACTCCAAGTTCCCAAAAGGCTCCTGCATAGCCCCAGTGAACAGCCAAGGACTTTGCCAGGGAGGAGGAATCTAAGCAGCCCTCACCTTTCTGGGAAAGGGAAATGCGAACTTGTGAAGTTTATTCACTGAGCAGGTTGGATTTCTTCTTGCTGGGAAGGTCACCACTCCATTTTTCACTAGATTTTATTTATTGCTGCAACTTTCCTACTCTCTCAATTTAAATCTCACAATTTAAACTCCTAATTAAGCACCCACCCAGTTTCCCAGTGACTCTGCCCCAGCTCAGCTGCCAGACCAAGCAGCCACCTCTCAAGCAATGCCCCCAGAATAGAATTCATCACCATATGGGTCAGCCAGAGCTTTTGGGGGGCTACAGATGTGGGAACAGCTATGTCAGGACTGAGGCACCAATCACCACCCCTTTTCCCAGGGAGATGCAAGTCCCACCATTCCTCATGGGATGCTTGGCTGCTTCCCAGCCACGTACTCGCAGCCTGAGGCTTTTAAAATGCAGAGCTCCTTACTTTCCCCAATTAGGTGTTAAAGTCTCCTCTCTCACCTCACGGATAAAGCCTGAAGGCTCCAACTCGACCTGGAGCTTTTTGCAAAGGCAATTTGAAGGAGCTGAATCCTTTTCAATAAGGCTTACAGAAGGATTAAGAGCTGGAAGCTGAACACAGACCTCACACAGACCTCCCGAGTCTCAGCTCGGTGCCTCATTCACATCAGCCTCCTGCATTCTCTGCAGTCAGAAAAATCTTCATAAAAAAGGAAAAGTAAAAATAGTAATACGAAGAGTGCCCGCATGCAGAATGCAGAACTAATCCACTAGGATTTAGTTACGGATTACTTTGCCATTGTCAACTCACTGTCTAACAACGGTTAAGAAATTTCTGTCAGTCAAATTAAACCTATTTTAGCAGATAGAAACATTAGCAATGTTGCATGGGAAACACTGAATTTGAGGCTTTATTTCACCACTGCACAGAGCCACATAAATTGCCCCCCACTGCAAGAGACAAACCAGTCCCTCCTGAACAAGTGTTTCCTATATTAAAAAAAGCAAAAGATAATTCAGTTTTTAAATTTCCCCTCCCTCCTGGATGCTGGGTTAACTAATAGAAGAGACTGCGAGAGAGGAAGGGTTAGAGCAACAGAGCACCACTGAGACCAGGAGCACTGAAACTGAGGTGGAGCAGGGTTGGGCTGCTGGATGGAGCAAACCAAAACCAGCAGAGGCATTAATCCAATCTGTCATCTTCATCTCTGTCTGTTTAAGAATATCACAGAATCACAGAATGGTTTGGATTAGAAGGGACCTTAAAGCTCATCCAGTCCCACCCCTGCCATGAGCAGGGACAGCTTCCACTATCCCAGGGTGCTCGAAGCCCTGTCCAACCTGGCCTTGGACACTGCCAGGGATCAGGGGCAGCCACAGCTGCTCTGGGCACCCTGTGCCAGGGCCTCTCCACCCTCACAGGGAAGAATTTTTTCCTAATATCCCATCTATAGATAAAGTTTGTCGTTACAGCATCCAGAGTTGCCGTTGAGGTAAATTCCAATCACCCAAGAGTTGCCTACCTGTGACTGAACCCGTGTGAATGCACACAGAAACTCAGCGAGAGATTTCAGAGCACCAGGTTCAGATCCCGGCTGCCTTGAGCTAGGAACTGTGATCCAACAAAAACTGTGGCACCCAAACTGCAGTAATCACACAAGGGCATGGCTCTGCACACAAGATGGAAAAGTGCCAGCGTTTATTGCGCAGTGAATATTCCCTAAATACCAGCACCCAACAGGATATCACATCATATAAACAGGAAAGATGTTCACCTCAGTGTCCCCCAATCACCTGGGGTAGTGCACAGACATTGCCTATTATGGTAACAGGTAAACAATCCCCTATAAGGTAACAAACTACAATTATCACATCTCATAGGTCCAGCACTGTCCAGAAACCCACAGTCCTCTCTCAGCCCATCCCTGGTGACCTGGATGCACCTCTGGGTCCAAGAAAGAGGCTCTCTCTGCAGCCCTCAGGGCCTATCTCTCTTCCAGCACATAGTGCACCCCAACACAAACCTCCTGCCTGAATCCCATCCCATCCCATCCCCCAGCAGATGGATGTGCAGGAGGCAGGGACAGCCCTGCCCTTCCCCTACAGCCCTCAAATCCCCCACCTTAGAGCCAGCTGCCCCTGCAGGGTCCCACCAAGCTCAGTGGGCAGCAGCCACTGCAAAGCACTAAAAAATATCAAAATCAAGTAAATCCTCCAAAAACCAGGGGAGCAATTTCTATCCCTCCTTACAATCCCTTGCCAGTCAAAGTCACAGAGCCTTGGCCCACAGTGCAGCATCCCAAGGGTGGCTGTAACACAAACAGCCCCGTGGGGTCTTTTCCTTTATCCCACAAACATTTGCCCAGGTGGGATGAAGTACCACAGCCTGTTCCCTGGGGGTGCAAGGCTGGGGGATGGTTCTAGGCTGGCAGCACAGCATCTTTGCCTCTTGATGCTCACAAGCATCAAAAAAAGCAGCCTGGTTTGCATTTCTTGAGGTTGCTGACAACCAATTCATAACTGCACAGAAATAGGGAAATTAATATCTTGGTGCCTTCAGTCTGCTGCTTCAAATTCAGCACTTTCCAAAGTGAAAGTGGCTATAACGTGCTGGCAAGGCTTTGTAAAGCAGAGGCAGATCTACCAGAGAGGGGAAAAAAAGAAAGAAAGAAAAAAATCAGTATAAATCTTGACCTTGGAAGACGTGGCAGAGATAAATAAAGAATTGATTATACCATAATCCTGGCTAACAGGTCCATCAATATAAAGGATGATTTTTTCACTGCTGCTGCCTCTCATACTTCAGAGGAAATATCTAATGGCAGCATTGAGATGCTGGGCAGGTTTACACTGGAAGGAATGAGGAAATTATAGCTGCTCAAGCAAGTACCACTGCTGGGCATGTACTGATAACACGGAAAAGCCTGGGGGGGAAAAAACCAAACAAAAAACCCCAGCCCACTAAATAAACCCCAAAGCCCCCCACCCCCACATTCCTCTCCCTACCACACTCCTCTGCCCTGTTGGATGAAGGTTTTCCAGTTTAGGAAGGGAATTACTCAGCCAAACGTGCCAAGATTCAGAGCCAGAGATGAGCTCCAGCTGAGGGGAGATCTCCAAATTCTTTTGGAGCTGCGAGAAAGGAGCAATCACAGCCATTCTCCATGGATGTTACACCCAGTGCCAGGACTGGGACTGGGTCTGGCTCTGGGCACTGCTGATCCTCTTGGGATGGCAGTTCCAGGGCAGGGCAGTGATCTGGGATGTGATACAGGGCAGAGGGTACCGACCCCAGGGCTGCTCCCCTTTGCAGGAGAGCAAACCCTGTGGTTCCTCCCTGCCAGGAGCACTCCCTGATGCAAAACACTCCTATGACCTGCAGCAGAAAAACACAGCAACTTCTCCAGAAGTTACTCACAGAGTGAAGCATCACAGCCCAGCTCCTGCCTGCAGAGATGAGATACCACAGCCCCTGCTCAGCCCAGTGCTGGCCCTTGGAAGCTGCTGGTGAGCCAGGACACAGCACCTGACACACCTGCAAGGACCTGGCAGACACCTCTGGCCAAGACAAAGCCCCCTTGGTGGGCACAGAGCCCATCCCCACCCAGCAGGGCTGTTGGGGCAGCAGGAGCACCAAGCCACACAGCTGCTGCTGTGAACCCATCACCCTCAGCCATTGGCACAGCTCCCACTCAGACCCTACGGCCTCCTCTGGGGAGAGCTCTGGGAGGCAGGAACGTCCCAGGGACCCTTAAACTGTCACCTACTCATACATTTAGCAACTAACACAGTCTGTCTGTCCTTATTTTTCCATACCTTGCCTTGACCTGCAATGTGTATCAGCAGCTCCCAGCCCTCCTTCCAGTCTCCTCTCCACATGCAGGATAAACCCAGGAAAGCTTCCCTAATCTCCTCAAGGGAGATGACCACGCTTCACTCTCCCTCCACCTGCTCAGATTGCAGATTCTCACTCTAAATAGTCAGCTCTTATTCCCAAAATCATTAAGACACAGCTGCAGCTAAATCCCCAGCATAGTATTCAAAAATCTTTCTCTTTTCCAAGTAAAAGAGACCTCCCCTCTTCAAGAGCTTTCTCAGAAGAGGCAGAACAGGGAATACCTCCAGGTCCTTCACCCTGAGGTTTCAGTGAGCCAGTTCAGGGTTCAGAGATTTCCATTTCCATTCTGATTCTGTAGTCAGGAGAGACGAGGGCTGGCTTTGCAGTAATCCTCCTCTCGTCTGTGCATCCAAATGAACTGTGAAATTGGAAAGGAGGGAGTCTGAGCATCCTCACCTGTGCCTGGCTCCTGAGCCAGCCTTGCAGCCACCTCAGCAGCAGGAGCAGCTGCCCTGCATGATGCTCAGTCTCTCCTCAGCTACTCCTTGCTCTGCCAGCCCAAGTGTCATGAGAAACTGGGGGGGGGGGGGGGGGGGGGGGGGAACAGAAAAAAATAAATTAAAGCAAAACCCATCCTCTTCTTCCCCTTTCCTGGTCATTCCCATTAGAACAATAAACCCAAATCCCAGCAGCTGGTACCAAAGCTGACAGGTCTGCGAGGGACCTGTGAGGAAAGAGCAGGGTCCTTGCAATGGAATGTGGCCTTTTTGGAGAGGCCAAAGGTGCCCATGAGAAACCCCATGAGGTGCTGCTGTGGGACTGCTGCAAGTTAGCAACGGCTCTGTTTTGGAAGGCTGTTGAGAGAGATGATAAAATTTGACTTCTAGACTGCTTGCTGTGAGGCAAAGAGGATGCACATCCCTCAGTGGCATCCACAGACTGCCCTCTGATATTGCCACCTGCACTGACACCTGGGAAAAGCCTTTGGGAAGCTCCCAGGGCACTGTCAGCAGCTGGCCCAGCCTGCAGGATCACAGCCCCTCAGATTTGCCTTCCCAGCTCCTGGGCAAGCAGGGCAGCACCTCCAGAAGGAAAAGACAAACTGCTTCACCCTCAGAGCACGAGCACAGATAAAAGTCTTGGCTGTCCAAAGCAGTTGCAGTTTCCAGAACATGGACACAGAGGATCTGGGGGAGTTGAGCAACCCAGAAGATTAAAACTTTTGTCAGACAACAATTCTTCATAAATTGCTCTGAGCAACAGCAAGGTCCAACAGCTGTTAATTCCCTAAAGCAGAAAATTATAGTGGGAGAGTTTTTAAGTCCCATTTTATTCCCTCTTTCTCTGCTAATGGGAGCCTGGAGAGCACAAACTTTCGTCATCTCTCCACATTCCCTTGGACGTGGGTCAGTGCAGAGATGTTCTCCCTGTAGGAGCCAGACAAAACCTCACTTGGTCATGGTTTCATCTCTGCTTCAAAAAGAAAAGCAGCTGGACAGAGCCCAGCTCAACACAGCAGAGTGGGCAGAGAGCCCATCCAGCCGCCAGAAAAAACCACCCAGCAGATACACAGAGCAAACCAGAGACTCAGAGCACCTGGATTGGGGGAGCTGCTCCCAGAAGTGAGGTCCCCACAGCACCAGTTTGCTTCACTGGGCAGGTGATGCCTCCAGGAATTGAACGCTGCACGCACGGAGAACTGGGAAGAGAGAATTCCTGATGGGGACAGGGAGCATTCCTGCAGACCTGAATTCAACACCAGGGGACTGGATTGCTGTCAGTGCTGCCCCAGACAGGCTCTGACTGCCGACCACAGCGATTTTCCAGCATTGCAGGTACCATCGATCAGACAGGCTCCAAGTGCAGGGGGAAGAGGAAAGCTGTGTTGGACAGCATTTGTATTTGTCTCTCTGCACATAAAAATATGATTAAAGCCATTAAATAAACCAATTTGTTTTTATGGGATCATTTCCCTGGTTGGAGCTAATGCTGAGAAAACCACCAGCCTCGCCAAAAGAATTCCCACTGGGAAGCACGAGGCAGTGCCGGGTGAAATTAAAACTGCACAGGATAAAAGGAATTCATTTTCTTGTAGATACTGATTTTCTTTAGATCAGAGAAATGCTTGCACACACTCATCAGTTAAAACCAAGCAGAAAAGAGAGTAGAAAACTTTTATGAGGAAAATCATCACTTAGCCCCAAAAAGGAACCAAGAGTTTAGACATTTGAAATTACTTTCAATTCCAAACAAGAATAGAAAGCTGGAATGCTGAGGTCTCTCGTGAACTGGAAAATTGATATTAGGGAGCCCTGGATGAGAGAGATTGAAATTAAGTATTTCTTTTCAATAGAATCACAGTATTTTGCTAAATACTAGCACTCATAGGCTTCAGGTGAAGCAACAGGAAAAAAAGCTTTAAAAACTTCTTGTCTCAATTAATATTTACCATGGAAAATATCAGTGGAAGAGCATTTTTAAATTACAGAAGTCCCTTTTCTCTAACATTACTCATCTGTGGTTTCCAGAGGCTTTGGAGAAGCTGGGATTTTGGAGGAGGTGCATGAATTACTGATTAACGCCACAGGAGAGCTCCGAGCTGTGAAACCTCAGGGCTGGAAAGCAGCATTTCAGCAGGGCACTTGTGTCATCTTTACATCATCTGTAGGTAGGAATTGCAGCGAGGAGAGAAGCTGAGAGGTGTGGGCTGCTCTGCTGAAGGGATTTCTGTGCAACCACAGGGAGGATTTCAGGCCGAGGGAGCATCGACAGCACAGGTARCTGCGAGCTGCTAAGTCAATATCAGTGGGACAAGGGCTTGTCTTTCTGAAGTCAAAAGTCTGATTAGCTACATTTTTAGCTCGTCATTTTTTGGCTTTTTTTTTTTTTTTAGCCAACTTTACTGGAAAGAGGAGATGGAAAAAAGAGATACCTGAGTACGGGCTGCTGCCAAACAGAAGCTGTGTGACATGCTGACAGCCAAGTGTCCATATGTTTCCCTCATGGACAGTGTGTTACTCCTCGTCTATAAATAACGCAAGAGAAGTGTCTGCAAAGGATTAGCCTGTGGTTATTCTGTTATTCAGCACACACAGGGCTGAGACCTGGGTTCATTAACCTGAGCAACGGGAGAAGGGGATGTGGGATGTCAGCACAGCTGTCACTGCCACGGTGTGGCCAAAGGAGAAGTGGCAGGAGGATTTGGGCAAATGATGCTTCCCACAGCTGGGAGCTTGGGCTGATAACACCAGAGTGGAGCAACACCGAGGTGTGGGCTGAAGGGACAGGCCAGCTCCTAATTTACKGTGCACAAGCTGTTATTGCCAAGGTATCACAGTGTCCAGCCTGTCTGTTTTTCCCTCCATGGGAAGCCTGCCCATCCCAGGAGCAGCTCCAGGGCAGGGCTGGGACGTGTCTGCTTCAATGCTGCTTCATCACAGAGCATCAAACCCAACCACTCCTCACCCCAAGGGACCTCTCCAAGGGATCCTTTCCTTTCCATCTCCCTGCAGTTCCCCTCTCATTTCTGTCCATAAAGCCCCCAGACTCCTCCCTGCTCAGTCTCTGCAGCCCCACGGCCTCGCTGCGATGCTGCGCTGAGCACACGAGCCAGCCTGGGGAGCAGAAGCAGCATAATCACATCAGCACAGGCCTGCACCCGAATTAAGCAGCTGTAGGGAGCTGCAGGGCTAATTGGCACCGCACAGCACTGCTGTGCCTGCCCTGCCTCGGGGGCTGGAGCCCGGCACTGTCAGACACGGCGGYCTGCTCAGAGCTCCCTGCCCTGGMGCCACGCCGAGGGCAGAGGTGCATCCACGGACATTTCTGTAAGAAACAGCACCGAACTTCCCTCCCTTCCACCCCGCTTCAGGAACAGCCCAGCACAGACACTGGCTGCTCCAGCTGCTTCAGACAAGGGTCTCTTCTCCTCCCCTTGGCCCTCAGGATGGAAGCACGAGGTGGGTCCATGTAACCCCAACACCAGGCTCCAAGGTCCCCATGCACTACACCTGTCTGTCCAGCTTATCCTCAGCTGTGTKAGCAGCACTGCTTCAAGGTTTCACCAATGTCCAGGTGGGCTTTACTGACCTTTAAAGATGCCAATAAACATTTGAGCAACTTTAGTAACCTTTAAGGTTTAAGTAGACATTTGAGCAGCTTTCCGAACTGGAGCAACCCAAAGAAGAACCCACCAGATTTTCTCCTTCTCCTATCGTTCCTCACTCCATAACTTCATGGTTCCTCTTCACTCCCATCTTTCCCCRTGCTCTCCCACAAGCCATTCAGTCCTACTTCCCATCTACCAAGGCACCAGATTTTTGCTGCTACCTGAGATGTCCCAGACACAGGGACCATTAGATCAGCACAGGGTTGGGGACAGCACTTCTTGGCAAGGTCAAGTCTCCAAGCAATCCACAAAACCACAGAAAACTGCCCAAAGATGCACACAAAGGGTGGCCTGGGAGGCTCAGGCACTGTGTGTGCTCCACAGTCACTGAATACCCACCCACATGAGAACCTTTGGGGTTTGCTCACCAGCAGCACAGGGATACAGGCAGAAAAGGAGCAGTGRCAGAGACGGAGAAGTTTGGCACAAGGCAAGGGCTGTGCAAGACGAGAGATAAACAGGTGAGGTGGGAATCTGGCACAGGGGAGAGGAAAGAGTGATGAAGATGAGAGACTTTGAGAGATGCTGCCTGCCAGGTGCTGGCACACACCAGCAGAAACCACATCAAAACTCACCAAGGGTCCTGACAAGAAGCTTTGTCAAGGAGTGCTGACCAGTGAGAGCTGGAATATTTCTGTACAACATGTTGCCAGTTCGGACAGAGAAGGCAGGAGCTCGTCAGAATGGGAGAAAACCCATTTCCTTACACTTCTCCCATCACRTATTTTAAAGTATTGAAAAATCATCCTGATGCAAAAGGTCTGTGTTGTTCAGCAGGGAGTTACAGCTCCAGGGAACATCAGTGCAACTCTCGGGAAAGGCTCCAAGAGTGAAGTTTACTTGTTCCTTTGGCAAACTGTTCACATGGGATGCTCCTGTGGGAAAGAGACACAAMTCTGTGCACATCTCTTATTCCAGCCTCATCTGGCTGGGAAGGAGGGGAGGGCATCAGCTCCAGTTTGGGAGGGGATGGGTTTTCACCAGGCTCTTTCACTCACTCCGCTCAGGAGGAGTCACAGGTCTCTTCTCAGCATCTTCCCCATCTCAGCATCTCCCAGACATGGGGGAAGCTGAGCCAGCAGAGGCACAGCAGGTTTGCTCTCAGACCAAGGGCATGAACAGCCTGCCAGCTTTAAATCCCAAATCCAGGCACCCCTGACACAACCAGCACCCCTGCATTTTGATCTGCTTTGTCACAGTCTGAGCAGGACATGGAGGGCTGCACTTTTACATGAGATGGATCRGAAGAAAAACCATGGGGTCAACTTTATCTTACCCCGGAAGAAGAGAATGAGAAAATACTGATGAGCAGAAATGACAAATGCAGAAAGATGACTCAGAAGGGAGAGGCTGAAGCCCTTCAGCGTTCAGAAGGCTGCACATACCAGATAATCACCTGGAAACAGGTAGAGACTGCGTGAGGAAAAAAGAGGATTGCTTCTTTGTGCAAAACAACTTTCCTGCAGGGAGACAAAGAAGAAAGGATTTCTCAGCATAGGGACCTGCTGAAGGACCAGGCTGGAGCTGTCTTCYCTCTAGCTGGATGCTGCTAAACAGGAGAGAAGGGGCAGGTTGGCCACCCYGGTGGGATACTGGATGCTCTTAGGCCTGAGCAAACAGCTACCCACACTCCCTCAGGTTAAACACACCAATTTGCATTGACATGGCCCATGGGGACTTATTTTCCAGACTCATGTGTGCAAAATTGACAGAAAATGCCTCTAGGGATGTGTAAAAATACTGAAACACTCAGATTCATGACAAGGTCTATGATCAGAGGGAGCTGTGAAGGCAGCCTGGAACAGCAAGAGCCAGGGCACAAGCAGMCCTTGCGTGGAGGAATTTGTTCTGTACCACAGAAAGATGATTTTTATTATTATTTTTCTTCCTGTTCATTGTTCCTTTTCTTTCTAAATCCCTCCAGGAAACACCAGGGGTTATGTATTAAGACCTGCAGATGTCAAAGAATGCTCTCTGGTGCATTTAACAGCTCCTCTATCCCTTCTGAAAGGACCTGGGGTCAGCAGTCCAGACTTGATACTTTCAAATGGTTTTTTAAAAGCAACATTTCCAGTCCAAGTATTCTTAACTCAGTGTAAGCACCACATGCCTTAAAACATAGATTTCATTTCGTACCGTGAGTTAAAGGCCAGAAAATCAATGAAATAAAATAAATACACCTGACTATGATCTCTCCTGCTGTTTGAGCTTATTTCAAGGATGCCAGAACTGCATTCACCCAAAAGCTGTGAAGAAACCCAGGGATGAAACAGCTTCAGCTTTAACTCTGGAGTGTTGCTTCTTGCTTCAAGTTCTGTGTAGTGAGTAACTAGAAAGTGGTGAATATGATGCCAGTTTTCCAAAGAAGGTTTCAGTGATGAGTAGAGGGACTATGGAGCAGAAGGGATGGTGATTTAGGAGAAACTGGAGTACAGAGAGTGAACAGGCATTTGAATAAACAGAGTGGGGAAAAGGGAGCTCGGGTGCTTAAAAGAAAAGCTCTGCCTCAGGAATAGACTGGAGCTCTCTCAAGGAGCCCATGAGGGTGTAGAAATACAATTCCAGCAGTTTGTTTGGATTGTCAGCAGTCAGCAAGGTCCTCCAACAGCTGATCTTCCACGAGCCAAGAGCAGAGGTCATCGGACAAATAAATAACTGGTTAGAAGTTAAGAAACAACGTGTGGGGGTAAAAGGCCAATTTTCAGAGGATACGATCACCTGTGGTGTCCATCCAGCACCTTCCTAAGTGAGCAGGCGAAAAAGGAGTGAAGGCAAAAATGACAAAGTTTGCTGATGGTGCAGAGAGATTCTGGGGAGGGAAGATAAAGTCCAGCTGCAACATTGAACTTGTTTGCTTCTTGATCCTGATGATACCTGAGTCCCCCAGCTGGGGCTGCACTCACAGCAGGGCTCCAGCAGCAAAGGCTCCTCTGTGCTCACACAGACCATGACATCCCCTTGCAATGTGATCGATGTGAGGCCACGGAACAGCCAGGTGGGTCCCTGCACTGTGCCTCGAGCTCGTGGGAAGCTCTGGCAATGAGAATTTGAAGGGGAAATGCTTCAAACTGCTGGGCAGAGGTGGCACAGGTAGCAAAACTCTGCCCTTCCCTTCTGCCCCAGGGACGGGCTGTCAGCTGCCATTGCTGTCCGTGCACAGCCGAGGGATTTCTCGTTGCTGTGCTGCGAGGAGGAGGCACAGCCAGGTGTTGCAGTGGCACAGAGTCCTGGACCATCACTTGGATAATGTCCCGAGGGGACAGGAACTCAGCCAAGGGCGGCACAGGTCGCCCAGAGCCTCTTTGCAAAAAGCTGTGGGATATCTAATTGCAGTCGTTGCCGAACTGAGTCACGCGCTGCTAATGCAGGCTGGCAAAAGGAGCTTCGAGCCGCTCAAATCCTTGAATGTTTTGCTTGCACTTCACGCTGGAGGTGTTTAAAGGCTCACAACAACCATCCCCCCTTGCAGCAGGTGCCCAGCCTCTCTCATTTGCGTTGGGCACAGCCGACTGGCAAAGAGGGAAGTGCTTCAGGGCACCCTGCCAGCCCCTGAGCCTGGCTGTGTTTCTCACCTTCGCTGCCCCAGCCTGGAGAACCATCTTATTCCAAACAGCCTGCTGAAGACAGCGCTGCCTTTTTAGCCCTGCTAAAAATAGTGCTGGCAACACGGGAGTAGCCAGAGTGTGGGCTAGCAAGGAGTTGTGGTGGCAGGGATGAGACAGGCTCCCCTCTGCCAGGGGCTCAGGAGGGGACCAGACCAGCCTGAAGCTCTCTGAGCCCTGAAGATGCGTGGGAAGCCTCTCCAAGCACGCACTTCAGAGGCAACATTCCCTCCCTGCTCACACATGGAGCAGCCTTCACGGCGGAGTCAGGGTGACCTGGAGCACAGCCATGATGTGTAAGCACGTGAAACGATGCACTGAGTTCCACTTGAATCTCCTCGTCTGCACAGCCCTGGGATGCTGCAGCGTGAGACAGGACGCAAAACAGGAGGGTTAAACAGCAGAAAGCCAGAACAGCCCGAACAGCCACTTGCAGAGACAACAGCTCACTCATGGGGCCAAAAGCTGCATCCCACAGCAYCCTGAGGGGAATCAGAGGTGTTGTGCTCAGGGTCTGGAGACACAGAAGAGAATTTCAATCTCCTGCTGATTTCTGCACTGAGGGGGTTTTTTTTTTCTATCCTTTGGGGTGTTTTTTCATTGATACAGGTGTTTGCACATTTTGACCAGTCTGGAAAATGAGGGGTGCTGCTCCCTTTGTCTCACCAACAAAACAGCTTTGACACCCCTTCCAAAACCCMAAACCCTCCCTGTCTTCAGCCCTGTGCAGCACCCAAAGGCCCCGGCAGCACCCAAAGGCAGGTCCCAGCCCACTGGGAACAGTCTGTTTCAAATTTTAACATTTTACAAGACCTCCAAGTGTGCAGCACTGGTACAATAAACATTTTCTGAAACCACCAGGGTATTTTATGCTGCAGCTTCGTGGTGACTTTCATGCAACATCTTCGTGGTGATTTTTTGTGGCTGCTGCCACAAGTTTTTCTGTGCCACAGCTGGGATATCAGCAGAGAGAATAAAATATTTGCAGTGAGTCCAACCTGGGCAAGGTGCTGTGTCCGCTTGCAGAGTGAAGTGAGAGGAGCTTTGARTGGCACCAAGTGCTTGAGGAATAAGAGGGAAATGATCTCATGGTGCCAGAGGGCACTGCCRGAGCAGCTCGGCATGGATGAGAGCAGGAAGGGAGGCAGGGCGGGAGCAGCACAGCTGGAGCAGGTCGGGCGTTTCCCTCGGTGTGGCCTCGGCCACCACAGTGATGCAAACTCGTGATAAACTGAGTTACCCCAGACCAGTCAGTCTGACAGGGGCAGAAGGGCATTGCTTGGGCTGCAAATGGGCAGTTTCATGGGCAAGTCTGCACCCCTTTCTCACATCAGTGAGCCCTCAGCAACACCAAGCCCACCCTCAGCCCCCCATCTGCTGCGAGCAGCCCCTTCCCATTCAGTGGGGCAGCACCTGGAAACAAAAAAGCCTCCATCAAGCAAAGTGTTACTTCAGACCAAACCAAGGCAAGGAAAAGCATTTTGAGACAATCAAACACGCTTTCCAGCTGTGGAACCAGGCACCTGCTCAGCCTTCCCACGGCTTGGGACCGGGGAATTAAGCCACTTACTCTRCATTAGAGTCATTTCCAGGGGAATTTCCCTCTGACACAAAATGCCAGCGGCCACATCCCTCTCAGGGAGGGTTTTCAAAGTGCAGGAGCAAACAATGGTGGGAAGGAACAGGAGGCAGGGGAGTGCTGCACCCTGGGAGACGGGAAATGAAAGAAGAAACTCCAAGAGAGTGTGCCACAGGTGAAGTGCCACATCCACTGCTCGCTTCTGCCAACATCCTCCAGCCTGTTCCCACATCCAAAGTGCCAACAGAGGAACAAACGCTGCCCAGCCACCTCCCCTGTGCCCTGCAGGGTCCTTTGCTGCTGCCCAGACCTTGTGCTGGTGACACAGATGTCCCTGCGGAGAGGGACCGTCTGACTGACACAGATGAGGCATCTGCTCCCTGTTCTTCATCCCAGGAAGCAAGCCATGGAGGGCAAAATGCTTTATTTAAAAACTGGCATGTACTTTGGAGTCTTTTAACTAGCACCTGTCATTTTTGGCTATGCTTTTAGCTCRAAGTCTTTCTTTCTCAAGGCCCCTGCACAGAGCTGTTCCCACCTGCCTCAGCAGGGAGATCACAGCAGCGCACGGGGCACAGGAGGTTCATGAGCAAATCCCTGAGGAGAGACACTCAGCTGCTGGATTTTGAGGAGAAGCAAGGGTTTATCTGACCCAAGTCACCCAGCCAGAGGGTGACCCAGCCTGTCCTGCAGCTCTCTCTAACCACAGATTGGTACCCAGTGCCACCACCCTCACTGGATGGTAGGAGCACCTSCATCAACTCAGCCTCGAGAAGAGAAGACTGACGGGACCTGGGGACCTCATCTCTGTCTGTCAGTGTCTGCAGGGAGGGCTCAGAGCAGGGACCAGGCTCTGCTCCGTGGGGCCCAGCAATGGCACAAGAGGAACAGGCAGAAACCTCACTTGGACGTGAGGATGAACTTCCCTGTGCAGTGACCGAGCTCTGGATTGCCCAAAGAGGCTGTGGAGTCTCCCTCACTGGAGAAATTCCAGAACCTGGACACAGTCCTGTGCCCTGTGCTCTGGGATGGCCCTGCTGGAGCAGGGAGGTGGCACCAGATGAGCCACGGTGACTCCTTCCAGCCTGACCCTTCCTGTGTGACTGTGATGGCACCACACGCCACAGGCTGAGCCACGGGGACAAACCCTGGCCAGGGGACACACAGCTGGACCAGCTGGGGCTGCCCATGGCCTGGGGCATCCACTCTGTGCAGCTTGTGGAGGGGGGCACAGCCCTGMCCCTGCTTGGTGACCCCCAAACTGCCCCTGGCACCRCATGCTGGCAGGGGCTGGGTGCTTCTGATGCCCTAAAACACTCGAGAGGACACCGTGAGGAGCAGAAAGGGGCTGCAGCCCCAGAGGGGCTGACACGGCATCAGGAGGGCTCTGGCTCAGTTTGGTGACGCTGCCACAAGGGGGGAAAAAAGCACTTTACTGTCTCCTTTACTGTCTCCTTTACTGACTTCCCAGCGAAGTGAAGACAGGCACTAGAAGTCAGCACTGAGCCGTCACCACTGGGAATGGAAATTACCCATCGGAGTAAGCAAGGACATGTATTCCGTGGGAGTGCAATTTACTGCAGAAAAGCAGGTTTTAAAGGAGCATTCGAATTATCATCTGCTGCTCCAGAGGGGTGACCCACACCAGCAGCAGCTGTCACCGTCCCCAGCTCCTCCCAGCTCTTCCCCACTGCGTGCAGGATGGCAAATGCCAGCACCGAGTCCACAGTGGCATCGGCTCAGTGCGGTGACATTTGCTGCTCTTTATGCGCCGCCAGACAACTTTTCACACTTCATCTCTTGCCTCTTGTCTCCTGTGAGAGGGTTTTGAGAGCTCCAGCAGAAATCTTTGCTGCCAGGATGAGGATGTGTGCTGCCCTCCCCGCTGAGAAAACACCTGGGATCAGCAGCAGGAGCTTTAGCTGGAAATTATGTCAGCCTGATTTTTTCCCTMTAAATCTTCTGGCTCCAGAACACTTTCCTACATCTTCTAATTCCCATCTATGAGGAACCAGGCTGAGAAATACAGAACAGTCTCCCAGGAGGGAACAGGGCAGCTGGAGAGGAGGAGAGGCTGAGGACAGGGAACCAAATTGCAAAGGAATGGTGTGGTCAGCACCAGGCAGATCAGAGCACGGAGCTGCTCAGGATATATGGGATAGAAAATAATGGCMAAGAGGCTTTTGTCTCTAGTCTAGCAACAGCTTCTGGCCCATGGAAGGTGTGTCTCAGTTTGTCTGGACTTCCCATGGCTTTCCTGATGATTTGAAGGATTTCTAGGGGAATTCTGCTGTGATTTTTGTTGTTGTTGATCTCAAATTCTTTGCAATAAAGAGAATTCAGTAACATTTGTCTGTGACCCTTATCCCAGCACTCACAAACTATTGCCAAAGAGATGATCAGGTTTTAACGGACAGAGAGGAAAATGTGACGTATTACCCAGGGATCCTGGAGGAGGGAAAACAAACTGGAGATTTCAGCCCCCGGAGTTTCACTTCCACACAAAGCAGCCAAGTGTGAAACCATACTGACTCCAGAAGGACAACTGGAGTCTCGCATTGCAAAAAAAAAAACCAGGAAGAAAGGAGACCAGCATTAAAAAAACCCCAGTGAAGTCTCCAAATGCGTTGGCTGAGTTTGGGTGGCTCCTTCACCAGTGGGGACAGACAGTGGGAAGAGTGGAGAAAGCAACTGGGGACCAGCTGGGAATTTGAATATCACTTTTGCATGTGTCCAAGACCATGAGTGTTGGAACAGAGGGATTTAAATGCAACTTTCCTAGGAACAAGAGGCAACCAGGGGCTGCCAGGTCTCACCAATGCTCTTCCTCAGGAGCTGCTGCCATTCCTGTGTGTTCCTGGCCACCAGCACAGCTTCAGGAGGGCTTGAGCTCAGCACGATGCTGCAAATCCCTGCTCTCCTCTGGGCTGATCCCAAAGTCAGGRCAGCTTCTCGAGAGCTAATTGGAATTTCTGTGTGACCACGGGAACATTGGCAGTGCAGACTCCAGAGMTGGAAGTTGTGCTGTGACTGCTTTTGGGTGTTACAGCGTCTGGAGATGAGTAAACCAAGTCAGGCAAACAGGAATCACCTCTTACCCCGAGCCTGCACATGTTTCTAGACCTGACCCAGACCAAGAACGCAGACACATTCATGAGATTCTTTTCTTTTATCAATTTTGGCTGCATTTGTACACATATTTCTGTAGAAGGAGGGAGCAGCACTCACTAGATTCTTAAAATGTGATACCTAGACAAAMTTATATGTCCAGCTTGGGGCAGAAGGAAGCCCTTGGCTGCTGGCAAACCTGGACTCAAAACTGCCCCAGCAAAAGTGGAATATGCCAAAGGGCCCTGCAGAGACCTGGGAAGGCAGCAGACAGCTGGTGGGGGCACAGCTCAGTTTAAGACACACCAGAAATTTCACTGTTTCCATGAGATTTGAATGAGTAACCAAACACAATTAAATTCCCATAGCACTGGCGTAAGTCCTCACATCAAAGGGGAGAAAGAGTCTCTTTTGCCCTGTATTTAATAGAATAATTATGGTTATTGCCTGTGCAGTAACTTCAGAAGGCTCCTGTGCAGAACTCCAGCCCTGTAGCGGTGGATGTTGTCTGAATGATTAAACAGACCTGTTTCACAGTTCAGAARACTCCTATCTTCACCCAGCATTGAGTGTGCAGCTCCTACTCCTGTTACACAAGATCACAGGGGCTGCCACCCCTGTCTGTAGCTCTGACAGCATCAGACAAACGTTAAAACCCCTGAAACTCAGAGCACTGAGAGATGAGTGAGTACAGCAATCCCTGCTTTAAAGAAGAGGAAATAAGGGGAACAGAAGCAGCAGAACTACGACCACCAGCAGCCCTCTGAGCCAGGGCTGTGAACCTGACACTGTCCACACTGCCCCCGGCCAGACACCTCCTCTAATGGCTGCAGCAGGACACAGACATGTGGGAGCCCAGCTTCCCCTAATGGCAGCCCCGTGGGCACCGAGATTTCCTGATAAATGAAATCACCACTTKCATGTTTTTCAAAAGGTTTAAGTGCCACCAAAGGAAGTATCAAGTTGGGATCCACAGGTCCAGAAAACCAATGGATTACCCAGATGGATTACCCTTCCTCCATCCCGCTACTCCTTCCTTTCCCTGGGATGGATCAACCTGAACCCAAGTGGCCCTTTGGGGACAGAGGAGTGACAGGAGTGTGGCAGCTCTGGTGTAAGTGCCTGGAGAGAGACCTGCACACCTCTACCACGTGCTGGAGGTGCTGAGCAGAGGCACCCACATCCCCATCAGCATCCCTGCACTCCCCAGCCCTTTGGAAAGGAATTCAAGGCCAGCAGCAGGTTGTCCCTACTCTGCCTGGGAGGAGGGCACTGCCACATCAATGACCTTCTCACTCCTCGTGGGGGCAAATAAAGCACTTTGCCAATGGCTTCACTCYCAGTGCTCACCCAGGGACTGTTCTGCTCCCTGGGGTCACACAGGCAATGGGAAGTTGGATCTTCCTCAGGAGACAGCCTGAGAAGCAGCTCCCATCCCACGCTTTCCCAAAGATTTCTAGGAGCCAAACACAAAATGCAAMGTCAGAGCAAAACGTGTACATTTGAGAGTGCTCGGGCTGGGGTTTCTCRGCCAACCCTTGCTAACCTAAGATCTATTTTTACTGTAAAATCCAGCTTCCACATGGATTTGCTCTTCAACCAAGCCCTCACCCCACTCAAAAGCCTGTCCCTGAGCAGGGCCCTGCTTTTCCCACCAGCTGCCCCGCTGTGGGGACAGGCACAGCCAGAGCTCACCGAGGTGTCCAGGTGCTACCACAGCCACCCTGGGCAGCTGGAGCCAAACTGGGGTCCCACTGCAGGAGAACAAGACCTTAGACACAAGATGTACCTCAAGGCACCCAGACTGCAGAGCGTGGAAGGTTGAGAACATGGAAGCAGTGATACAAATACCCAGGGAAAGAGGCAGAAGAGGGATCAGCACTCAGTAACAGCCATGCAGGATGGATCCAAACCCCAAACAACTCAGGTAATATTTCGTTACTGCCAGCCTGAACTGTCTCRGATGCTGTGGTGTGTGACACCACTGCACAGATTCATCTCTTCATACGCCATCCAACCCAAATAAACTTCGGCTTCGCTTTGGAATTGATCTCCAAATCAAGGAGCTCTGCTGTTTCCCTGGGCAGCCCACCCTCCGGCAGGAATTTGACCCTCCCGCAGGATTTTAACCCTCCATGGCCCACTCTCCTTCCCYAGCCGTGCTGGTTTTGCTCAGACAGCGTTAGGAATTTAGGAATTTGCCCTCTCCCGTGCGGTGTACGGAGGGTGCTTTGCCTTTCACCGCTCCTGGGATGAAGCAACCTGAACCTCTCTCATCCCCATCCGGGCAGGGGGAGGCAGCTGAACAAGCCATGCTTATCAAACCCTGCTTCTTTAAACAGCTCTTCGCTGGCTGCAGTCAAAGCCACGCTATGCCTAACGTCACCGGGGAGCAAAAATAGCCGGCACGAGTGGAGGGAGGGGAATGTGAGTATTAAGAGCGCCCAGATTTCAAACATACTTGGCTTGGCAGCACGCTCCCTTCCTGCCCCTGCCGCTCCAGATGCGACGGAGCACCGGGATCTCTCGCTCTCTGCCCATAAAGAAGGATTCTCTCCTTTCTTTTTTTCCTCTTTTTCTGTTTTTCTTTCTTTAACTTTCAGCTTTGATGCTACTAGATCGATTTTTWAAATTTCCTCTCTCGTAGAAAACTTCGTCTGCCGGATTTAAAAGCAAGGTTTGAGCAGGAGAAATTAATTTCTGTTTACGGCTGTGAATATGTGTGGTGCTCCTGTGGGATGATATCGTAGAGTGAAAGGCAAGATTGGCTGGGAAAATCGCCTGGACCGTGAGGTGCTTGAATAGCTGCTTGGAATAACAAGCTCTCTATTGTGTGTGCATGTGTGTGTGTTTGTGTACGAGTGCAGCAGTAATGGGAACTTTAAAATGGTGCAAGGGTTCCCTATTTGGCTTAATTTTTCTCCTCTAGCTCTGTCTGGAGATAGGTGAAATGTCTGAATGGAACTGGTGCTGTAGGAATTTTATGAATGGAGCAAAAGGCAGGTTCAGCAGAAGAGGAGCAGAGCAGCGAGATGCAATGGGCTCAGCTCTCTCTGGCAGGAGCTGTCACTCCAGGGAGCTGCACAGACTGGCACCAGCACGGCACAAATCTTCTACAAGTCCCTGGGACACCAARTGAGGCAGGTGCAAGGAGGCAGCACCTGAGCCATGGAAATAGGCTCCTGAAAATGAGCTATCACTGACACTGAGCCGACAGCTGCGTGTGCAACCAGCTCCGGGCTCAGCTGGAGCATCCCATGCAGAGCTGATCATTTCTGACCAAGGGAGCTGCTGATTGTGAGGCAGAGGAGCAGCCACAACTCCCRGAGCAGCCGCATCTCCTTCATGGGAGACGCCTGCACTGCCAGCACAGCTCGGACACCAACATCGATAAAGGGGACAGCAAGGGAGCAGGACAGACTGGCTACACCTGCCCTACAGCAGSAGGGCACTGCACAGCACAGCAGGAGCAGGACAAGGAAGATTTGGGGTTGCAAGGTCCAGGATGTGGATCTTGATGCTGGTGAAGCTGCTGGGGATCAGCCCAGAGCAGCACTGTCCTGAAGGAGCACTGACCACTGCAGAACCACGCTCATCTCTCCCACTTGGATGCCTGTACTCAAGGGACTGGGGTGGGAGATGGGCTCTGTGTGTTTCTCTTTGTTTTGAGCTTCTATCCCAATTGCTAAGTGAGGGGAGATCTCCCTCTGTACTGGGTTGTCCTCTCTTATACAGAGATTTTTATGACATTTCTGTAGCACCCGTCCTCCTCAGCAGGTGGGAATGGGGAGAAGGTGAGGGCAAGGCAYGGAGAGGATGAAAATTGTCCATCCTCAAGTGCCACAGAGGTCACTGTCAGGGTGACACAAGGGCAGCAGGAGAGGGCCTGGGACTGTAATCCTCCTATCAAGGAGACAGTGGGAGGAAAGAGGCAAAGAAGTCAGAGCTGGTGAGGAGGCAAACGCACCCAACTCACTGGGAAAAGCTGCGAATTCCCAGGATAAAACAAATCCAACCTGCCCAGTGGAACAAGGCAGAGGGGAATCTTTGCCTGCTGAGCCCTACAAGGGCAAGGCAGTCCAGCACCCCTCCCCCTCAGCATTTCCCAAAGAAAAAGAGACGGTCTGAGTGCTGTAAAACACACAGTGCAAATGCAGTTCTGTACGCAGTGACCTTTAGGATGGCACAGGCTTTTGGTATGCCTTAAAATCTGGGCATTTTAGCTGCTTCTTCAGCATTTCCCTGAGGTAGGTTTGCTCTCCTTTTGCCTATGCCCAGAATGAATTCAAAGCAACACAGCCCTGATCTGTGCAGCGCTGAGTCTGAGCTAAGCAGAGGCTCCCACGGCCAGAGCTGCCTCGCACGTTGCAGAGCAGCCTCACACCTCGCTGCTCGAGGCTGTTCGGGCAAGCTCACACCCAGCTCTGGCTGAAATAAATCTGCTTTACAGACACACAGAAATCTCTGGTGTCACACTGGACAGACAGCATGGAAAACCCCGTGTTTGYAGACACAGAAATCCCACAGGGAAACCTACACTTCGCTTTTTAAAGTGCCTTTTTCTCCATCACTCAAATACTGCTTGAAACTGCAGGACAGAGGAGGAGCTTCTCATTCAAGGGAAGCTGCTCTGTGAAAACGCTGCAGCAATGCTGGACAGGACTCTGAGTGCACCACTAACACAGAACAGACAATTTGGCTGCAAATGATAAATCTAAAGTTTGTTTTCCCTTTTTAGGGGTCTCCYGCTCCTTCAGAGTTAAGAATGTAGCAAAGAGGTTTAAGCAATCATGCTGATAGCTCTGCAAATCGTTGTTATGAATTTAGGAAGGATGTTTTTTCCTCCAACCCCAAACTAAGGACTGCAGTAAGTGGTTCCAGTGATCCACACAACCTTTTTGTGTCTTTTCCACGGACACACCTCACAGCTGGGCTCCTATAATGACAGCACAAGCCCTACACAAGTGGCCTCAGTGCCAAAGACCTTTGGTACATTCAGGCAGAGCAGATGCGTGCTCAGGGACAGGTAACTTCTACATGATCTTTTGTGTTGCTCTGGCAGATTTCTAATATGTTGGTTTTGATGTCTTTCCTCTAGTGGAGAATGCAGATGGTCCTTGGATGAGACCCTGCTAAGAAATGGTTCAACATCTCCCGGCAGCCGCACTTCTCGGAGCGGAAGGAACCCCCTCAGACCCCTGTGACATGAGCAAAGCCTCTGGCATTTRAGCCCAGGAGGATGTCCCTAAGTGACGAGCTGGAGAGCCACTTCTCTGCCACCCCCTACATGGTGACAGACACAAGTGAGGACAACCTGCTCAGAATCAGGCCCAACATCTCCGCCAATGCCACCGGCGATGGCGCGTGGGCCGCCGGTTCCACGGAGGACATGGTTGCCATCTGCACCATCGGGGCCATCCTCTCCCTCATGTGCGTGGTTGGGGTGACAGGCAACGTCTACACCCTGCTGGTGATGTGCCACTACCTGCGCTCCTCCGCCTCCATGTACATCTACATCATCAACCTGGCGCTGGCCGACCTGCTCTACCTCCTCACCATCCCCTTCATCGTCGGGACCTACTTCATTCAGAAGTGGTACTTTGGCGACGTTGGCTGTCGCATCCTGTTCAGCCTGGACTTCCTCACCATGCACGCCAGCATCTTCACCCTCACAGTCATGAGCACGGAGCGCTACTTTGCTGTGCTGAAGCCCCTGGACACGGTGAAGAGGTCCAAGAGCTACCGCAAGGCCATTGCTGTGGTGATCTGGCTGGTGTCACTGCTGCTCACCCTCCCCATGCTCATCATGATCCAGCTKGTGCAAAGGGACAACAAAAGCATCTGCCTGCCCACCTGGAGCAAGCTGTCCTACAAAGTCTATCTCACCATCCTTTTTGGCACCAGCATCGTGGGGCCGGGGGTGATCATTGGCTACCTTTACATCCGCCTGGCTAAGATTTACTGGGTGTCACAGACTGCGTCCTTCAAGCAGACCAAGCGGCTGCCCAACCAGAAGGTGCTCTATTTAATCTTCACCATAGTGCTGGTCTTCTGGGCTTGCTTCTTGCCTTTCTGGATATGGCAGCTCCTCTTCCAGTATTACGAATCCTTCCCTTTATCTCCCAAGGTGATGAAGAACATTAATTACTTGACAACCTGCCTGACCTACAGCAACAGCTGCATCAACCCCTTCCTCTACACCCTGCTCACCAAAAACTACCGGGAGTACCTGAAGAACAGGCAGCGCTCCCTCAGCAGCAGCAGCGGGTACTTCCAGAGGAGGAATCGTTTTCAGAGGATTTCGGGGAGATCCCTGTCCACGAGCAGCCAGCACTGCACAGAGACCTACGTCCTTGCTCACGCTCCTTTGGGAAACAGCAGTGCCTGAAGGTAAAATCTATCTCCAAGAACAATCAATATTGACTTCAGTGTTGCTTTGATTTAAAGTGTACGTTGTACAGGCGGAGCCTTGGCAGACCCAGAATGTGCACACATTTAGTCCAGAGGCTGTGCCGTGTGTCTGCTCTCATTTCTCCAGTGCCGCTGATTTGATGCTAGCAGCACTCAGCTGAACATCTATCTAAATAGCCTTTCACTTTCTATCTTTATATTTTATAGTGTATGTCTCCTCAAGTAGCCATCAATAATGAAAGCCTATAGCAGGGTCATGATTTTTAATAGTATCAGCTGTCTCACCACATTTAAAATTATGTTACCCCGTGAATGGCTGTAGTTTGCTCTTTTTTTTCTTCAGCAGTAGTGCTAAATTTGCAGTTGTATGAGGACTGAAAACAATGAAATAAAGCAAAAGCAGCTGATGTTTGTGACACGCCATGCAGTTTGCATTTGGGGTAGGACTGGACAACGTGGATGAGGCATATCCAGGGTTGCTTTTCCTGGTTTGGGTCATACTCACGTTTATTCTGCGCTCCTGCGTGTGCACTGGGCTGGATTCTCCAGTCACACAGGTGTGTGCAGTGGAGTTACACCACGGTCTGTGTCAGCAGCACAGGCTTCCCACGACGGTGCCACAGGCAGGGAACACTCAGCATCTCCTATTGCACTGACCCAAACTCCCATGTGGAGCAGCATGATCTGTCCTGGACAAGCACATCCACCCTCTGCCCTCCTCCAAGGAGGAGTTGGGAACTTCTGATGTTGCTATCCTCAGGGCATCCACTGGCAAACTGCAACATCCAGCCTGAAGCACCAGACCTCCACTACCAGGTCCAGGAGGAAAGGACAGAGGGAGAGGAGGAGGTTGAGGAGATGTGATTTTCCCCAGGCAAAGCAATGTTCTCTGAAGTGCTTAACACTCCCAATTATGAGAGAGCTGGTTCTCAGCTAGGGAGACAACTTGTTCCCTTCACTGGAGGCAACTTGGCCTTTCTGCTACAAAAACAGAGTCCAGCCTACACAAAAAGCTCGTTGCCTGTCCTGGCTTTCACCAATGATGAGGCATCATTAGTACAAATATATAATCCCTGATGTCTGGCACTTCCCCGATGAGTCTAAAAGTACCTTCCCTGGGGTGCTGCCAACATCCACACAGGAGTGCTCTGCTTGCATCAGCCCTGCTACCTCATTAGCAGGGATATGAGGATGCAATGCCAGCACAACCCCAACCAAGGTACAGAATTAGAACCAAATGAATGCTGAGCAGCGAACTCAGAAGTGCAGTGCGAAATCCCTTTGGCAGCGAGCTCTGTTTGCTTAGACCAAGCCTGAATTCAGGATTTATCCATCTCTTCCCCTTCAAGGTGTTTAAATGGTCGTCGCTCATGGGGACAGGGCAAGCTCTGCATGCAGCAGAGCCCATGGATGGAGGTGAAGAGGTTTGTTATGGAATCATAAAGGTTGGAAGAGACCTTCAAGACCGGATCCAACCATTACCCCAGCACCACCTTGTTCACCACATGTCCCCCAGAGCCACATACACACACATTTTGAACACTTCCAGGGATGGTGATTCCACACTTCCATGGGCAGCCTGTCCCAATGCCTGACCACCCCTTCATGGAAAAATTTTCCCCAATATCCAATCTAAATTCCTGAACCCATTTTCCACTTACAGAGTGGGGTGTTCATCATGAGCCAGAATGTAAAGTTTAGCCTCCTTTTTCTTCTTTCAAGTGGCAGTTTTAGCTTCTCCTTGCTCAGGAAGAACCAGACAAGCTCAGGACGAGCAGTTCCCATGGTTATGAAGGAAAGCTACTGCAGCCTGAGCCTTTAGAAAGTACAGTCCATCTTGCCTAAAATCAGACAGTCAGAATGAAAGGGGGTTTGCAAATCTCAACTCATCCAGGCGTCACACACCAATGCAGACGGTGCAGAAGCTACCGAAAGATATTGGAGCACATCTGCCTTCAATTATTCAGTCTGACCCCTTGAACCTCGGCAGCTCTGCTCTGATTCTCTTCTCCAAACCCTTCCCAAGCAATCCATCTCACAGAAAAGAGTTGCAAAACGCCTTTCGTGGCTCTGTCAGTGCAGGGAGCACCCTGAAAGCAGCATGAGCAGCGTGTTGGGGGCATGAGGCCATGCCAGATGTCCAGAGAAGGAAGCTGGGATTCCCTGTTTCCCTGGAAGGACACACAGCCTCAGCCCTGGGCTGCACAGCCGCCCGTTTGAAGCTTGTGCTGTCTCAGCAGGGCTTGTGATGCGTTTGCCAAATCAGCACAACAAAGCCGAGAGAAGAGGCACCCTCAAGTCAGGGACTGGCTGTGAGTGATGCTTCTGTCAGTGCTGGGTCATCTCTGAACGATGAGATGTCTCATTCAAGCTTTTCCCTTCCCATCCCAGGCTGGAGCTGGTTTTTGCTCCTTCAAACACTCGCATCCTTCAGCACTCAGCTCAGGCAACAGCAAGGGAACATTATTCCCAGCCTGCAGGTACAAGCAAGGCTCTGAGCACTTCCCARGCAGCATCAGTCCCAGCCCTGCATCCCAAACCGACTTTACAGGGCATCAGCCACAYCCAGACACAAAACATCAGGGAGCTGTTCTCTGCCTGAAACCAAACAGCAGCTCAGCCCCGAGAGCCTGCTGAATATCAACGGGGGAGCAGGAGCAGCCAGCGAGAGCCAAAGCAGGAACTGCCTCCTCCAAGACGTAGATTAATTGTGTGTTTAGTGATAGCTATAAAATTATTGTGCCCTATTTATTCCTCTTTCCACAAACCTGTCATCAGTCAAAGACCCAAGAGCAGACGTTTGCATAAATAAAATCTGGGATTGGTGTGAAAGGGAAGTGTGTATATATGTGGCTGTGTGCTTGCATAGCTCAGATCTGACTCTATTTGTTAGTTTTCTCCTGTGGGGTGARGCCAGGAGCTTTTAATGATCCTGAATCCTTAAGTCCCCCCATCTCTGAGGTATTTGGTGCCCCACAGACTGGAATCACCAGCTGAACTCCAGATAGTGGAAGCCAAAACACCAAATTTTTTGCCCATTTAAGCCAGGAAGCATTAACAATGTCTCAAAACTCATAGAAAGTACAGCTGTAAATACACCAGGGTTTCCAAACGGGCCAGGGCAAGGATCAGTGCTCCTACAGCTAGGAAAGGCCAGGTACCCACTCTGGTGGCTGAAGCAGGCAGCAAAGTACAGCTGGGGCCAGGCAATGTTCTCAGCTGGATATGGTCTTTGCCAGAAAAAGATGACGTCTATGTTTACCCAAACTATTTGCAAATCCACCCAGAAATTTAAGAATCCTTCTGGAAATTCTTTTATTCCTTCTTTTTCCAAATTCTGAATTGTCTCATTTCAGCCTTTAGGAGGCAAAACAGCACAATTTCTCACTCCAGGATTAAGCTTTACCCATCAGTTTGCTTACACTTAATTTTAAAAAGCCTTTTTCCATTTTGTTCAAACCACAGGACTCTTACAAAACTCCTGTGGTCCAAGTAGGAAAGCAGAGAGCAGCTGTGCATCCCTCTGTCCAAACCCTGCCTGGACAGGGTGGTACCCACCAAACTGCCACCCCCTGCCCGATTCCCACAGCAATCACAGCACAAACCTCCCTCCTCACCCGCTGATGGAGCCTGATTTGGGTTCATCAACAACCCCACGTCCAGTTTGAGCCCCCTCCTTGTTCCTGCAGCCCAGTGACTGAGGCTCTCTCYTCCTGTGATTGTCCCACCTCACCCGTGGGATCACAGCCAGTCCAGGAGCTCTTTGTCCTCCAAGCACCCCGAAAAACCTCAGCACAAGCTCCCAGAGAGGATCTTGGCAATGTTATGCACATTTTGCTTCACTTACAGCTCAAGCTGGGCCAGGCTGGCTGGGTGAGGAGGTGGGGTTTAAGGAGCACTTTGGCTCTTGGTCACCAGCTCAGTGATCACTTACAGGGCCAGGGGGTGAGGGGTGGCACGGGTGACAATTTCCAGCTCGTTGGGTGATCTTTCATTTCTCTGGGGTGTTAGCTCAGGAACTTCTCAATTCAGTGTTTGCTCCAGGGCATTAAGAGGAGAGGCCAAAGGCTGAGCAGAGCTTGGAGGGCGAATCCACACCTTGGCAGAGCTGCCTAGAAAAAACATTCCTGTTGCCAGTGCTGCCCCACTGGCATCTGCTSTGGCTGCTGCCACACCAGGATGTCTGCACTGAAATGATCTGCCCCAGCCACATCTGAGCAGCACACTCAGACTGACTGCTCTGGGGTTTTTCTTCCCCAAAATGCACAATGAAACCCTGAGACCTCCACACAGTCACTGCTCCTTCTCCAGATCCAACTCCAGCTGTCTCCAGTGCAACAGTGGAGAATTCACTGAAAGAAAAATACCAGACCCTGTCTTGTGCTTGGCAGCTTTGCTTTAAAGGGACGCCTGGGCACACTGAATATTGTCCTGTGCCCCCCTGGATCCAGCCCAGCTCTGCATGGGGGGAACTATTCCATCTATTTACTGCACAAGCTGCCATATCCTGGAAAACAGGGTCAGTTCTAAATGATTCTGACCACTTTTGCACCTCCAAAATCAGTATCTTATCTGCAAGGCCTGCTTGGACCTGATTTTTAGCTGAGGATGCTGATCCAGGCACATCAGAAACGTGGTGGAATTAAGGTAGTCAAGGAGACAGTGCAATAGCAGAGAGTAAATTATGCTKCCAGAATATAGAGGGGTATTTGAAAGTGGGCTGGAAATGGCAAGGCAGAGCAAAAGCAGGTGATTTGTTGCTGACTCCGAATTTTTCAGTGTAGTAAAAATGAAAACTCTCTACAAACATTGCAGAAAAGTAAAAAAAAAAAAATCCCACATCTGTGAGTGAAAGCTGAGCAGCAAAATTCATTGGTGGTAGTGACAAAGCAGCTCACTTTTATTCTGGTTTCCCAGGAACGAACACCCCACCAATGTACTTAAAGATCAGGGAATCCACCTGTCAAAAAGTCAGAGTTTTCTATGGACACTGAAGGCTTGTGGCTGAATCCACTCTYCCCAAACATTCATCACCTGTGAAGCCATCTGTCTGCGAGGAAAGCACATGTTTTTGCCAAAAGAGAAAGTGCAAATACCACAATTTGTGTTTCAAAGACCAAACCACTCAAGCATGCGTAATTTCAACTGTTATTAGCTTTAATTACATGTCAAGTAGCTGCTGTTACTAGTTAAAAGCTGTCTAGGAAGATGATAAAATAGCACAATAAGAGCAAATATATGACAAAAATCAGTGCAATATCCTGCCTCAGTGACAGAGTGGAACATCCACAGGCACAGGAGCAGACAGGACAGGATTTGCCACAGCAGCTCTGACTGTTTCTACCATCCCTGGCCAATTCTGGCATCTCCCTTTCACAGACATTCTGGAACTCCCATAACAGAGTTAAATTCATTGGCATCAACTGCAGTTCCAGCCACAAAACATCCAAGACCTATTTGTTTTTCTCAGATGTGCCAAAGGCAGCACGAGGGGTGCACCCACCAATGGACAGATCCTCAAAATAAATTAATCCTTGTGGGAAAGAAAGGTAATGCCAGGAGTGAGGTGTGAGCATCAGTAAGGAAATTCTTTGAGCCCCATGAACATGAGAATCAAATATTATGACAAAGATTTCTAATTCTTAATCACTATTTCACAAAGGGGAAAAAAATCTTAAAAGGAGGGAGGTTTCATCCATACTCCAGTGGCAACAGGTACCCACATGCTTTGGGAATTCATGGCAACACTCCTTCCAAGGTTTTCCTTCCCATGTTGAATTTGGTGCCCAAATCTGAGCACGCTGGGCAGCAGAAGTGCACTTTGGCTTTTTCTGTGTTTGTGTTTATTTGAAACACAACAGGAAACACGGGCAGCAAAGCCTCCTGCTGATTGCTTAGTTTAGTTTATGGCTTGCTGCTCACAGGGGAGTGTAACATAATTAATTCATTAACTGCAAACGTTCCACAAACGGAATTGCTCCATGTTTCTGGGAACTGCAAAATGTTTATGGGAATCCACGAGTCACTGCTCCTCTCTGGTATCCTCGGAGGAGAATTCCCTTCAGAATCCAGAACAGGGGCTGCAGAGAGCTCAGTTCTGAGCACGAGGCACAGGGTGCCAGCAGCCCCAGCAGCCTCTGACCCAGCTGCCCTCCCTGGGGCTCAGAGGTTCACCATTCCAGCCACTCCACCTGGGAGACACTGGATCCCACCAGCTGAGAGCAGCATCTCCACCAAAGTCTAGTGAGGAAAAAGAACTCAGGTAGTTTGGCAACACTTGGCAAAACCTGGAGAGGAGCAAGGCAGGAGCAGAGCAGCAGGTGGGGCCCACCTGGCATTGGCTGGAATGTGCAGGTAGCCCAAGGAGAAGCAAGCCTGAATGTGAGGAGTATGGCCCAAACCAAGCAGGGAGCCCAAGACTGACACATTCAGGCTGAGATTTCTGGAGGAAATACATGTTTAATTTTGCACAGAGCCTGCCTATCCTCTGTTTTCAACTGAGGCTATTAATTTCTTATTCCATGCAAATTAAGCTTTCCAAGGAAAAGCCACAAGTCTCTCAACAATAAAAGTAGGTTTGTTTCCACTGGAGTCAATGCAGTTGTACCAGTTTACAGGAAAGAAAAAAACCAACCCAAACTCAAAACCAGGAGCACCCCAGACATTTTTGACCCTCTGACTCCAGGAAACCTGCATTTCAGCTGCCCACATTAGTAACAGACAAGATATCAAATGATCCCATGAACGACAAGGAACTCCATTTACTAGGACTTGAAGTATTCAGAAGTGAGACCTACCCCACCACACCAGACGCTGTGCAAAACCATGCGATCTAAGGTGGAATTCCCAAAGTTTCCCAGTCCTTGGAGTATCACAGAATGGTAAATTTCCTCTCTTTAAGGGCAGCCTGTGCTGTTCCAGCCTCCTCCTCCTCCATGGCTGGGTTTCAGCGCAGCAGCTTTGGCCATCTGGCTTCATTAGACCATCATCCCCAGCTTCTTTGTGATAGACCAAAAATAGAAAAAGCAGCTTCCCTTCGGGCATTTATCAAGCTAACTGGTGGGTTGATTAAGACTTCGTTTAGCTAATTAAGGAAGAAAATATCTTTGTAAGCTGCTGGGGCTTGGTTTGCTTTCTGCTGCCTAAAACTTCTTCCTTGCTTTGAAACCTGTGTCTGGAAAGATCTGTTGGGCCAAGCTGCACCAGAACAAACCCTGAGGCAAACACCCAACGCTGCCACACTCCTGCACTGCAGCAAGGAAGGAGCTTTCATTTATGCTCTCCCTGATCAGTGGGTGGAGCTGAAATGTGATTATCTCTGAGAGAAAACAACCAGCGCCAGCAGGATTTTGGACACTCATGCAGAGCCCACTGAAGTTGTTCTTTATGGTTGTCTTGCCCAGGGAGGTTGGGCACATCCATGCCCAGCTGGGAGAGGGCTCCATCCCACCCATGGAGCTCTCAGGCTCAGATTCTCTGTCCAGGTTGAAGAGAAAAATGACTGCAGTGCATGGAGCACCTGTGCTCAGCCAGCAGAGACCTTAAAGCTCTTTCTCCCATTCTACAGGAACACCAGAATATTAAAATCCTTGACCAAAAAGAGAAACCCACCTGGTCTCAAACCCAGGTGTGCAGTGGTTGAGGGTGATCCTGCATAGTTTAAGGATCACAAATACCTGCTTTAAACATTTCCTTGGAGGAAAAAAACCTTCTTAAATGTGATGAAAAGCAGAAGCMCAGCCTATATCCCAACAGCTGAAGAACGAAACACCCTTCCCAGGAGCAGGAGCTGGTTACTGTGCCCTTCCCACACGAGGAAATCCACGTCCCCACAGCATGGAGGGGAGCAATGGAGATGTGCTGAAGACACTTGGCTGAAACTGAAGAAATTTTGGCAAAACTGGCTCCGACACAGACTTTCATGTGAACCCAGGCCAGTCAATTATTTTTTCTGTGTTTGAGATTCTCATCGCTAACCTGCCTTTTCTTTCCTCCAGTTTTGACCCTCTCCTCCGTTTAGGATACAAACTGCCCAGGACACCGAGTGCCTCTTGCAAAGCCTGTGCAGCTGCTCAGTGCRGTGGGGCCACAAATGTAAGCAGTGACTTCAAAAGCAGCGTGACACAAGCAGCAAATTTCAGCTGCTAATGGTAAAAAAGCAAAGGTATTTACTAGAGAGAGGCTTTAATCCTGTACAAAGCTGGTGCTGTGCTGGATGGCCACACCTAGACAGCACCCACCATCCATGTTCCTGAGCAAGGAAGGGACAGGACACATMTCTGCAGCAGAACCTCTCACCCTATTCTTGTTACCACCTCTGTGAGATGGCTCTGCCCTTTCTGAGCCAGGTTATGCAGCTGCATCCAGAGTCATTGCAGCAAAAATCTTTCTTTTTTTTTTTTTCCTTTTTTCCATTGAGTAATAAAGCAGCCTTTCTGCCCTGCTGCGAAAAGAATGGATATCTCTGGATATGTGCTTATGGAAGAGCTGCACTGGCATATTTAGAGCTTCTCTGACTGGTCAGGTAAATCCATCAGTGACATGCAAAAATGCTGCCCAAAGGGATCAGCTATCAGTTTGCAGGAAAGGCATAAGTCAGGAAAGCAAGCTTCTGTCAGATGACCCCAGGATTAGCTAAGTGCAGTTGTTTCTCCTCAGAGAAGCTGCTGAATTTGCAGCTTTGGGAGCTTGAGTTATGCATAGTACTACCCAGAGCTGCACTGACACCCACTGCAGCTGCCCACAGCCCAGCCAGCAAACTGCACCTGAAAACTGGCTTTGAAGGATTTAGAAACCACAGAAATTGGCTTTCCTGGTGTATCTCCACACAAGCCTGGGAGCTCTTGGGTGTGTTGTGCTGAAGCTCAGCAAATGGCAGAATACCTGGTAACCTCAGAGAGACCAAATCTCCCCACACAGCTGAGAAACAAGCTGGTGTGCACAGAGGGAAGGAGTTTCAGGGTAACAGTCTGCCAGACCGGGATGGAGAAGGGCTGTGGATGTGTCTCCTGGGGGTTGGCAAACTCCTCCAGAATCTCCAACTGCTTAGCTCCAAACAGGAGGAGCTGTGTGGCAGGGTGTCCCCTCTGCCTCTCCTGAGGGAAGGTGAGCTCCATCCCCAGGTCTGGAYCTTGAACCAGAACTGCCACATTCCCCTCGACAAAGAAAATCTCACAACGTTTGTTTTCCTTCCTGGAGTCCTTTGAGATCAATGCATGAAACAACAGTATGCTCTACACCTCTTGCATCTTTTCTTTGGTGTAAACTAACGCACAGCTCTGTGTTTTCTTTATTTCCAAGAAGAGACAGGATCTGCCAGGTTGGTTGGGAAAGGGAGAAAGAAACATTTGGGTGCAAGCAAGGCCACGTGAGCCGAAATCATCTGCCTGGCAAAGTGTATGACAGCTTCAACCTCCAGAGATTTGGCTTTTCCTGGCTGTGGGGCCTGGGAGAGGCTGAGGAAAAGCCTGTCCTGAGCTGAAATGGGAACGCTGATGAAATGGGAACGCTGCTCAGCCCTCCGTCGCTCCCGACAGCGCTGAGTTATCCTTGGCACGCCTCTCCTGAGCTGAAGTGATGTTTATAAGGGTGCTCTTTCAAATGGAAGAAAAATATACCCACGCTGAGTCAAATGGCAGACATTTCTTTAGAGTGAAGTTTGGCCAGGGATGCAGAACAGGATTGTTCTGGCACCATCCAAGGCAGCTCCACTCC
Source organism: Parotia lawesii (assembly GCA_003713295.1). Classification (NCBI taxonomy): domain Eukaryota; kingdom Metazoa; phylum Chordata; class Aves; order Passeriformes; family Paradisaeidae; genus Parotia; species Parotia lawesii. The sequence continues at coordinate 1,161,552 of RAHM01000190.1, read as the reverse complement.
TGTGGAAGTTTCTCTGCCTCCCTTCTATTTATTTATGTACTCCTTGTGAATGTGGAGTTCTCGTTCAGGGCTTGGCATGGCGTAGGGTGAAAGGGCTCACAACGCCCGCTGAGGGGGAACCCAAAACTSTCTGTGGACAGCAGAGTAACCACGTGGGAGAGCAGATGCAGAGCTGTGGGCATATGAATGTGGTCATGTCAGCGTGGAAGTGTTTGGAAGAGCAACTGGACAGTCTTTTTGTGCTTGACAGAGGCAGGTGAGTGAGGTGTTGGTGGCTGTGCACATAAGTGAAAGCACCATATTCCTCCTAACCYGCTGTGTTAACCTCCCTGGTGGATCAGCCACGGAGATAACAGAGCTGTCTTTCAGCCCTGGAAAGAGTAAATGTATTCTTTGGGTAAAGGGTCACTGGAGAAAATCAAAACCCATCAGCACTGATTTTCATCCGAGGAATTTTCCAAGACTCTCCCAGAGGTCTGTATCACATCTGCTTAGCATCACCTCCACAGCCTCTAAGCAYCTCCTGTGCCAAACCAGCTCAGCCAAGCCAGGGGAACACAAGAGCCTGGTAACAACAGCACCTAAAACCCCCACAGGGAGGAACAATTTGCCCTTCATCACTCCTGAAACAGAAAGATGTATTGGGCTACAGCGAATTTCTATTTTCTCTGCACCCACTTCATCGGAAAAACCTCAGCAGCCGCAGTTTGTCAGGAGCACATTGCAACCAGCAAACCCAGCTCGAGCAAGAAGGGAACAGGGGCTGGGTTCAGCACACACCAGGGGGGAAAAGCAGCACCTGCAAGCAGTTTATTACACCTGTAATGCACAAATGGATGTAGAGACTGCCCGGTGACAGATCCAGTGTGGCCCAGAAGCTCAGTCTCTGAACAGCCAGAGACCCCATCCCAGCTTCAAGCAGGTGACCTCAGTGTCCATCCCCTCCTACAGCCTCCACATGCCTTTCCATCCTGGGGGGATTTCCCCCTCAGTAGGGGCTAGACCTAATGGGAATCCCCACACAGAGCTCTGGGGCAGAGCTGCCTCACGCTGGAGTCAGAGATCAACACATCTGATCCTTCCATTTGATTCATAATTTTGTGGATGGCACAGGGGTCACAGGAGATGTGGCTGGCTCTGCAGACCAGCATGGCARGAGCTCCCACGCCCTCTGTAACTGGTGGGGCCTGAATGCTGTTAGTCACTGTGTGACAGCAGCAGAAAATCAGTGTAATTGGCATTGCAAGGCCTGCGGTTATCCTGCAGAAAATTGCACCTTGCTGGACCCAGCCACAATCAAAGAGCTCCGTATAACTCTGCAGTGGAGTGCCCTGAGGCCCTGCAGCAAATCACTGTTATTTGAAGCACTATAAATACAGCAGCAGTTCAAAGGCTGCTGCAGGTGGGCACGGGCACCCTGCTGACCTCCGCTGCCCTGTGGGACCGAGCACTGCTGCCTCCAGCCCTTGCCCACGTCCTGCAGCACATGGATACATCCCTCAGAGCCCCAGTTCGACTGGGGGTGAAATGAATGCTGCCTCTTCTGGCAGAAATACAGGCAGGGAAAGCAGGAGACAGCACRCAGCAGGGAGGAAATCTTTCTTTTTCCTTTTTCTTCCCCCCTGTCCTGGCTGCTGGCATTTTCTGTTACAATCCCCATGGCATTCAGTACGTGAGAAATTAAAGAAGCAGCTACAGGGAGAAACAGCAGGTGTGCACATGGGCGGGAAAGCTTTCAAATAAGCGCTTTAAAATCAATTATTGGATAACAATGTTGTATCTGAAGCCACTTAGGTAATGGCACACTAATAGCTGGCAGSACTGACAGAGCCTTTTCTGCTCACACAGGCACAACAGAAATCTGTGCTTTATCTCATAGCCAYGCTGGGTGCAAAACACATTTCTCCGAGGATTTTCACTCCYCCCCAAAGCACTTTGAAAACACTGTTTGTCCCTTTAACCACCCAGCTCCTCCCTCCTCCTCAGCACTGCAGTTTGAGCAAAAATTCTGGGTACATCACTACAAGTGTTGTTCTTTGTTTGCAGTCCCACACACACTCACTCATCTGCCTCATTCCCAGCCCTTTGCTCTTCTCATCAAACCAAGGTATTTGCCTGCACRAGTTTGCCTCAAAGGACAGCAGAAAGAATCACCTCGTGCTCAAGGTATGGAAGCACATCCCAAGTCTGAGAAGTCAACCTCTAATCTTACAAACTTCAAAATAACTCCAATTTTTTTCCAGCTTTGCCCAAAGGAAAAGGAAGGGATTTGGTTCCCACTTCCYTGGGCAGCTGCATTTACATGAAGAGTGACTTTAAAAATCATCACAAATCAGTCAAATTCCTATAATAACTTTGAGAAAAGCCTTCCTGCAAAGCTGTGACAGCAGGCTCAGATACCCACCAGCAGCACTGGACTAGACACAGAAGGAATTAGGGCCTCCCTGCTGCCAGCAGGACCAGCTGGCTCCAGGACACCGGGATGAGGAAAGCATCCAGATCCTGCCTTTTTTTGAGGCCTGAGGAACAAATTACCATTTCAAGGCATGGTGTCAAGGGATGGATAGCAAACGCTTTGGCTGTTGGTGCTACTACAGCAATGACAACAAATTAAGTAGACAGATGTTTAGARATCCAGACCATACACAGCAGGCAAGGAAGGAATCTGTATCCTTCCCGYCAGGAATGGATGTTACCATCACTGATTTTTTAGCTAGGAGTCATCCTACAGTGCCACATTCCACAGAAACATTACCTTGGCATCCAGCATAGGGCCTTTTCAGAAGGGCTTGGTAGAGTAAACTTTCTCACAAGTGGACACTTTTCCACCTTATGAAGTCACCAAGGTTTTTAATCTCTCTCTCTCTCTACCCAAGACAGAGCACAGACTGAAATCCCTGCAGAGTGTGAGGAGGAGGGCTTGGCCCAGCACTGAGACTGGGAGAAACCCATACTCACACAGCTCCTGCTCTGGAGAAGGCTCTTGGTTTCATCTCCCACAAGCACTGACATTTATTCCAGGTTTTCGTTTTCTTTCTCTTTTTTCTTTTTCTCCTCTAAGTAATCCTAAATCTCCGATGGGACTCTGCATTCTGTTTATTCCGATCAGCAGCAATTCTAGTGACTTTTGGACTGCAAAAGGCAGAGTGAAAAAGCAGACAGTGGTGGGAGAGAGAACACACAGAATCTTAGTGCCAGCACTGATGTCACGCTGAATGGACATTTGAAAGAGTTCAGTGTCTCGGTATCGTTTGCTCCCAGAAGCAGCAGCTATCCAAAGCACTCCAGCACGATTTGCATCCAGGAATTCTGATCTCTRTGTGCCCAACAAGAAGAACAAACTCTGGTTTGTATCTCACGTTGCAGGGTCAGGATGGTTAAAGCCCCCATGACTTCTGGTGTCCAGCTGTTTTATGGCAATTTAAAAATCATCTTTACAGTCCCCCTCCCCAGGAGGTGACCTGAATTGAGGGGCAGGACTTCACGGGGTGACACTGAACGGGACCCCCCATCTCTCTGCAGAGGTTTGGGCTCACTCAGGTTCACTCCACCCTCAGGGGCATGGTCTGCTGGCACCGAGGTGCTGGCAAGTCTGAGCTCCCCAGTAAAGACCAGGGACGTGCTACAGGCCCAGCAGAAAATAAGAATATCAAAGGGCAGCAGTAAGGGGCACTAAGAGATGCTGTCCCTACCTCACCTTCATCAGTCAGACCCCACCCCAGCAGAATTAGGGATGTGCTGCAGAGACCAGGGATGGAGCCAGCCATCCTCTGGGCAGCAGGAACCTGACTACAGCAGCCCTGAGCCCCCTCCAGTGTCATTCCCTGGCCCCGGCCCGTGCAGTGCCCGGTGCAGCTGGACAGGAGCAACCTCAGCACAGAGAGCCCCGATGCTCCCGCTGTGGGCAGGTTTCCAGCAGCAGGATCCTCAGCACGGCCAGGAGCTGTGGTCTGGAGTGCTGCTCACACCATGTGGGCACACGGGCACCACGCTGCCCTTGCACAAGCCACTGCCGGCATTGCTGGTGCCAGCAGGAYGGCACACTGCAGAGCCTGGCATTGCTTTTCTCCACCACGAGGGCCGGTTTTAATTGATGGAGTGGGACCGCTGACAGGGCTGGGAATGCTGGGAGAAGGTATCCTGCAGGATAAGAGCACTCCTACTCCTGCTATTCCACAGCTTTGCCAGTGCATAAGCCTTGTTACTCTCAGCAGGTAACACTCAGCCTGTGCTGACAGCAGGCAAAAGGCATCTGAATCACATCCTGCAAACGTAGCAAATTAAACCTGGAACAAAGGGCTCTGCACCATTCTGCCTGTGACCTGTCCTGAGATGTTCAACAGGCACACAGCTCACACCAGGTTTCCTAAAAGCATGTGCCACTGGTCTCTCAGTCTAGTGCCACAGTTTGGGAATTGGCAAATTGCTGAAGTCATAACCTGAAGGGGGAACGGGAAAATCCTGTGGCCAAAACCAAAATCATGAATGAGAGTGTACTGGAGAAACCTTTGGTAGGAAGACAGGGATCCATATCCTGTAACTGCCCCAGGAAAACCCAGGCATTTGGCCATTCCAAAATAATTCCCTCCATGTACGTGAAGGATTTGGAAAGCACACACACCATCCCCCAAGCTGCAGTACATAAGTACAACCAGGGGCATCTATATTCTTTTATCCAGTATTTATCTGTTAATATTTATTACCCAGTTATTTATTTATTAAAGATCTGCTTTTCCTCTGCTGGTCTCAGTTGAAACAGATCAAACAGTTTCACAGGAATGAGTATGAATTTCATAGGAATGATGTGAAGGAGTTTCACATCAGCTCTGGAGATGATCAAAACATCAAGAGAAACCAGCAGCTGTATTTCTCACTATAATCTGAGCTGCCCGGCTGTAGGATTTACTTCCCTTGGATAGATGAAAGGAGCTGTACTTTATGCTGAAGCACTAAAGCCACAGGCACACTTTTCCCTCCCATGGCCTTCTCTAAATCAGTTGTTCTGCGCTGTGGAACAGAAGTCAAAAACTCATTAAACTACCTGTCGATGTTTTCCCCACGGATGAGTAGAGAAACAACACGAAGTCCAGGCTCAGGGATAAATGGAAGCGCTTCAATGATTTTTCAGAAGGCTTTTATATGTTAGTTCGTAAAAGTGTGTTAAATGGCATAAGGTAATTGGTTTTTTGCTATCTACCCCTTAAGGGGATTGGTCAAGTTCTAGGACACCCATTTCTGAATGTTTTTCTAGTTAGGACCATAACAATTCTGCAAAACAACCTGCAGCTGCAAGAAGTTTACAAAACTGTAACATTGTTTTGAGTTACTTGCATGGGAAAGACAGAACTTTCACAAACATGCTGCAGAGAGCTGAAGAAATTCCCTGCTGAAGCTTTTTCAGCATCCATACCTTCATGGATTTAAAAATATTAGAAATAGTAATGCTAGGGCTTCTATTTTGATTCTTTAAAACAGTTTTCTTTGTTTTGCCCACCGTTACTGCACAGGAATATAAGGTCACTAGAGCAACTGAAGCAGGCTCTAGTTAGACTGGCTACAGCTTTTCTAACTAGAGGGTAGAGCTGTCTACAAGTAACTTCAGCCAAAGTAATCCTCATTTGTGTTTTGTTGTTCAGAACCAGATGTGTTTCTCACACAATAAGACTCACCAAATATCAAAGCTGTGTATGAATAGGTGTATGTTTCTCATCAAGAAACCTTTCACTCAAGTATAACCCTCTACTTGTCAGTCAATGTGGAAGTGCTCCCAAACTAAGTCAGTGATTAAACTCAGAGATGCTAAAAGCAGCCAGGAGACATTTTGTGTACAGTTTCCAAAAAAAGACTAAATAATATTTGTGTCTCACCTTCATCTTTATAAATCCTCATGTCTCTTGTGTGCGATTGTTCATNATGCTGCAGAGAGCTGAAGAAATTCCCTGCTGAAGCTTTTTCAGCATCCATAACTACCAGCATAATATATTTGCCCCACAACACTTTTTGCCCCTCAGTTAATGAGTGTGGGGAAGAAAAAAAGGGCAAATACGGGAACAGTTTGCAGGCACCACTACGGATACAGCAATCACCTTCATGCTCTGGGCAGCTGATGAATTAACAGTGTATTAGAAGTGACAAGTTGCAAGGATTCATGCAGTGGAGATGGTCCTCATTTGCCATAATGAAACAGACCATGAAAGGACCTGTCATGATGCTATTAACTGGGTCCTGAGCCCGACTGTGCAGCCTGTGACACGGCTTCTTTGCGTCCAGAGAGATACTTCACACCCCTTTGATGCCCACATAACTAATCAGCAACTGCAAGGTGGCCACAGCCATGTCTCACAGTGAACAATAATTTCTTCTAYTTTCCCTTTTCCCCTCTCATGATTTAAAAAGACCCCATTATCATTTACTCAACCGGATTCATTTCCAGCAGGTGTTTCTTCAGAGAATGATGATTTTTTTTGTCGCTCAGTTTGGACTGGACACCAGTGTCAGATGAGATTTCAACCAGATAAAACTGACTCACAGACCTGGATTTCTGATGAAAATTTTTCACACTTGCAAATTGACACATTTGCTTCCTGCGGATCACTCACAGTGACTTTTCCCAAAGGCATTCCTGACAGCAAACACATCAGCTCAGGTATTTGGGAATTTCACCACGAACAAGGGTGCAAAAACCAGCAGAAGCAAATGCAACATTGAATTTGACAAATATTTACCAAAAAAACCAGCACCCAGCCCCTGTGGCAGCCATCCCACAGAAATTATACTCCTTGCATGCCTGTCCAATTTAGAAAGCCTGAATGAAAGGAAATCATCAGTATCCTTTGGGGGAAACTAAAATTACCTTGAGTAAAATCTAGCTTATGCAACCAGCCACCAAAAGCCCTGCCAAACTCCCAGGCAAGCCTTAAGGATGATTTTTGCCAGCTGAAGGCTACAGAAGTCTGTGTTTAATAAATGTTGACCCATCAGTAAGTCCCTGGAAGCAGCCTGAAGGGAGAGCGTGGCAGGTTTTGAAAGGCACCAGGCTGAGGGAGCTCACAGATTTACTTGTCACGGATGACAGTGAGAAACCTCTCAAAGGGTAGTCGGAGAAAATTGGTTTATGTAATTACAGAGATTTATGCCTGTTACAGTTCCAGAAGTTTCACTGTATCCCGGGGATCTCGGCCCACAGGAGTCAAAAAAAGAGAAACGTGACATCGTCTTTGGATGGAGATCGTAGGATCGACACCCACGGGGTAAATAAAGTGTTTGGTTTGGCTGGAACAAAGCAACCCCTCCCTTGGAGGAGGCAGAGGTGGCAGAAGAGCCTTGCTGCAGCAAACCTCCCTGGTGAGCAGGAAAAGCCATCGGAGCTGGGAACCAGCAGCCGCATTTTGATTTATTTCCATGGGGCAGAGAGAAGCAGCTCATTATCGAAGGCACTGAGGCTGCCAAGACTTCTCATTAGCAGTGCACGGTCGTGTGGCCGGCCTGCGATGATTTTCAGGGCTGGAATGTACTAAAGACAGGGTGTTGAGGTCTCATTTAGGGGTAGGGTGTCTAGAGTAAACATCTAGAGCTCTAAACCACAAGAGTCCTTGCCACAGCCCTGAATTTCCCCAGTGTTGTATAACAGTAAATTCATCACTTGAATAGCACCCCGACTGAGATGTCAATGAACCAAATATATGAAAAATAAATGTCTGAGTCTATCTATGTTTTTCAGCATACACACAAGGCAGAAGTAATGACTCTGCAGAGAGGAAAATCAAGGACTTTTAAAACCAGATTTGTCATTGCCCTATCAAGCTTAAAACAGGACACTGTGCCACCACCTCCCACGGTTTTCTATTAAGTCTCAGATGTAAAGTGATTTTATTTAAACACTCTGGTTCCTGAAATCCCTAGACTGTTGGAAAACATCGCCTTACTTTAAAATATATTTATACAGTTTCGTTTCTAGCCCCTCTGATTAGCTCACAGGTGTGACAAAGAAGACCAATAGAAACCCAGGTCCATTTTTTCATACTATCCTGTGCTACTTGAGTCAGTCCCAGCCAGAATTCTGGCTCAGGCTAAGGCTCCTGCTGCCCAGCGCCCATGGATTCACTGCCCTGACCCGGCACATATATCCCGGGAAAGTCTTGTGCCAAAGACAAGGGCAGGATAAAGATAGTGAAGAAGAACAAACTAAAAAGGCCTTTTGGGGTCTTCCTGATGCAGCATTTCCTCAGTCAGACAGAATTTCTGGAGAAAGGACCTCCATAAAGGACCCAAATCGAAACCTTGTGATGGGAGGCCCGCAGGCTGCAAGGAATTTGGAAGTTTGGCTTTTGACTGCACTTATATGTTGATGACAACATATTGGTAGATAACTTTGAATGAATAACTCTCTGAATTTAATGCCTGAGCTCTGGGCCAGGGCAGCAGCCCCTTCCCAGGACAGGAAGGCTTGCTCTGGCCACGGACCCTGCTAGCTGAGGCAGAGGACGGGAAAGGCTTCACGTCAGCACAGTGCTGAGGTTTTCTCTGCCTGGAAACGTTCCTTCTGTTATTCTGAACAGTCTGTCCACGCTTCACGGCATAAACTGCTTTAGAAATTACAGCCTGGAATGTAAACCCAGGCCGGGCTGGCTGCGGGCCCTGGCTGCTCCTCCAGGCCTCTCTGCCAAAGGGTATCTGGTGTCGGCAAGAGAAAGAGGGACAGAAGCATAAAAAAGCAAACACCTGGCTCCAGCAGCCATCCACCCTACTAACCAGCACTGTCTGCTTTGGGCCACAAGAGAGGGGAGAAGAGAACCTACATTTTGGACTGTCGACAGCCAAAACCAGCACAGGGACAAAACACCTCCTCCAGCAATTACACTCCCCTCAGGTTTCCATCCACATCTGGATTTTGTCCCGATACCATAGAACTAAGCCTCTTGAAACRGCTCCTCGATCCACCAGCACTGGTGTGGAAAGCAAGCAAGGCTGTTTTGGGTGAGAAACGCTCAGAACTGCCACTCTGGGTGGTGTGGGGAAGGCTCCCCAGGAGCTGAGAGCAGGGCAGYGCATGGACCGTGAGTGTGCCTGCCCCGGGCTCAGCAGCAGGAACAACATGTCAATCCATCCCTAACACAGCCAGTGCACGGGAATGCAGCCAAGGGAAGCAGTCTGGTCTAAGGCCTGGCCTCCAGATGTTGCCAGATAAGATAAATAGCTTTGCACCGCAGCAATCAGACTTTTCCTCCCCTCTATTAACTCCCAACTTATCAAGGGTTAAGAGGGCTAAAGTTCACACACAGTAATGGGGCTCAGACACAGTGATCCACCTCGTATTCAGGCAAAAAACCCCAAAGCACAGCCCAACTAAATCATGCTAAAGGGTTGCATTCCTCAGCCCCTGAGATGGCCCCCATTTTATCAACACACCAGCCAGAAAAGGGTTTCTGGCCCCGGACGGTATGCAAGAATTATATCTTAACAGCAGTACTTGAAGGACACATCTTCTCTATTACTCCCTGTGTTTTTAATGTTGAACTCTCTACCACCATATTTAAGACCAAAGAGGGTTCACAAGGCAAAAGGCAAACATGTTAAGAAGGTCTCATCACGTAAAATTGCATCTTAGGCACCAAAGAGAACAAATGAGAAACTGGGTGAAGGCAGAAGCCACAWTGATGAAGCTAATGCTGGAACTCTTTATCTCACAGAAAAATGACTGGGTAGCTGCTCATTTGATGTGCAGCAATTAAAGACTAATTTACACAGTGCCACTTAGTGACAAGTATAATTACGTCCTACTCAGGGTACATATCAGATAATAATTGCCTCCAGCTGAGCTGGAGGTTGTAACCCACTAAAAGGGACTTTAATGATGTGACCAAAGATGGATTTGAGCTGGGAAGTTTATGCCTGACCAGAAGAGCACAGGAGTTGCTCACAGCTTTTTTAGGAAAGCTGCAATAGAAGCTTGATCTCCTCTATATAAATAATTGCACTGATCTATGAGTAGCTGTATAACAAAGATAAGAAGGTACAAAACAAATTAGATTTCTAGGACAGATAATACAGGAATTTTTTCAATTCACAGGGTTCTGGTGCCAAAAGCTTTTTAAAAAAAGCACTCTGCGGTGTCTTATCTGGCTGTGGTCACTCCAAAAGACATCAACTACCACTCCCAGGATACTGCTGGAATTAACTTTTAATATGCCTACTGAAACGAAGCCCCAGAGCACAGAAACAAGCCTGGCTTGTAACACTGGCATAAAAAATGAAGTCTCCTGTTAAGCTGTGGACAGACTTGAGTTCTTCCATAGAGCAGAAGTGCTCAGCTGCACGCTGTGGAAGAGACCTTCAGAGTGGCTGTAGCTCTGAACGTGTCCCCAGACCTCCTCAAGGAGAAGGAGGAGTTACAAAACGCAATGGTGCTTTGGAGCATGTACTCAGTGTTTCTCTCCCCAGATTCCATTGGTCTTCCCAGCCCCCAGCTGAGGACTGTGAAGGGAGAGGGGCTGGGATGAGGGTGTGGGAGCAGAGATGTGGTTGTAGCAGCATCAGCAAAAGCCAAGCTGGTTTCAGAAAGCTTTGGGATGCTGTGGCTGCACATCAAGAATCCAGCTATACTTGCCATAAGCATATTGATATTAAATTCCTGTGATTTGGGGTGTACTTCAGTTGGCAGCTGTGTTGCACTGAGCAGCAAGGAGCAGGAAAATAAAGCAGGACGACAGCACAGGTCATAAAAACTGAGCTCGGTAATAATTTGTGCTGTAAACTAAGCAGCCTTAGGGCTTCTCGTGGATTTTATCATCCTGTTCAGCATTAGTAGTAAAGGTAGTTTTGATTAACTGCCGTAAAATGACTCAAATGTGCAAGCATAGAAATGCATCAGGGTGGGACGTCAGCTGAATGGGACAATAAAAGTCACTTTAAATGAAAGCTCAAGGCATTTTCTCACACTTATTTGTCTTCCTCCTCCTCTGATGTGATGAGAGATATGAGTCAAATTTTATCTGTACTGCTAGTTCTGGTTTCTAACTGGAAAAGGACTCTCAAACAAATTCATTAAAGAGGTGAGGTGGCTCAGCAGTTTACCCTGAGTAGTTACACCCACTCTCACTCTCCTCATGACTCTTCACCAGGAACCACCCCACGGAGGAGACACAGCATGACCTGGGGCTGTAACTCCTCATCACTGCCCCCTGAGCAGGGTCCCTTGTCCAGGACAGCCTGGGACTCTCCCATTTCTCACCCTGCTGGGTGATATCTCCTGACACAAGGCCAGCCTCGCTCTGCAGGCAGGGCCTGGCTAAGCCAGAGCAATCAAAAGCTCTGTGCCAGCCCCTGCTCCTCCACAGCACCCAGAGGTCACAGCAGGCCTTGGGAAACTCCCTCAGGGTGCAGTGGGTACCAAGACCTGAGGCTTCACCTGGCACTTAAACTTCACTCGTCCTTGGAAGTAAAGGTCTGCTAAGGTCAGCCTGGGGTGAGGGATTCCTCTGTGATGATCACCATGATTTTGGGAGGAGGCCAATGACTGCTATCATTAGACCAAGACTGGCTTAGCAAGGCTGGATATAATGTCCTGTGACCCTTTGTGCACTGTTCCCACTGTAAAAATAACTTCACGTGGGATCATACTTCCAGGCAGGAGCACGGTAACACACACAGCTCACAGAGTCCTGTCCCCAAGCTCAGCAGGGATGAACACCCTGTTCCTGCTGTTCACCATCCTCTCTGCTATCCCTGCTTCCCTCACCCGCTGGATTCTCTCTCAGCTCTTGGGAGATAATCACGCTTTCAAGGCTATCTCTGGCTGGTCTCCCCTTGTTGGGGTGCACTGTGTGCTGAAAGAGAGATAGGCCCAGAGGACCAGAGAGAGAGCCTCTTTCCTGGCCCCAGAGGTGACCCTGAGAATGTATCCAGGTCACCAGGGATGGGCTGAGAGAGGATTGTGGGTTTCTGGTCAGTGCTGGGCCTATGAGATGTGATAATTGTAGTTTGTGACCTTATAGGGCATTGTTTACCTGTTACCATAATAGGCAATGTCTGTGCACTACCCCAGGTGATTGGGGGACACTGAGGTGAACATCTTTCCTGTTTATATGATGTGATATCCTGTTGGGTGCTGGTATTTAGGGAATATTCACTGCGAAATAAAGGCTTTTTGGGCTCTCTCCATCTTGTCTGCGGAGTCGTGCCCCTGCGTGATTACTGCACCCCTGACACAGCCACAACAGCCATCCCTCAGCCCTCGTGTTCCCAGCCAAGCCCTTCAGCACACACCATCTCAGATTTTATGCCAATTCTTGCCTGATTAGGGAGTCAGCAGCACACAAGGTCTCAGCATCAGCTCTGGGATGGGTGTGTTTGCTCAGACACATCCAGATAAAGCACCTTGTTAACTCTGCTGGTAATGGACCAAAAGGTGTCCCGGGCTCTCTCCACGGAGCTTTGGTAATTAATGCCTTGCACTTCCCAGGGTTCACAGAAAGCATTTATAATTAACCTCTTCTTCTTTCCTGCCGTATGGTGCCAAAAACAACTGTTACTCTATCAAGAGCTCAGGAATATCTATTAAGCCATCTCAGTCAAATCAGGGCAGAAGCAATTTAAAAGACAATTACAGGCAGGAGATGTGAGCTCCATTCTCAACTCCAGGCATGACACTGAAGAATAAAATGCCTCAGCTCCCAGGCTCTGCGCCAAGGGTAAGCAGCATGTGAAAACCTCTTCAGCCCACAGCACAAATCAGAAGGCCTTGAATTGGAGAGGATGGAGCAAAATAACTAAAAACCCCAATTAGCTTAGACTGATTGTTCTCATAATTGCTTGTTTCCGGGTTTACAGCAAAAGCATCAAGCTCTTCACGCTTTAATCTCGGTAACTAAAGTCTGAACTTGTTCTCATGTGAGCCTCATCTCATATTTAGGAGCACCTAATGAGTCAAGGCAGAATTGCTGAGCATGCTGAGCACCGTCTCAGGACAAAGGGAAGCACAAGGATAACGGGAAGTGCTGCTGGAGGGCAGCACTCTGGGTGCAGCAGGGTCTGCAGCTGGGGCTGGAAAAACACTAGGGCCAGCCTGAGAGAGTTCTGTCTGTCTATAAAGCTTATGGTACCCACCACAAGCTCTGGGGAGGATGTGTGTGACCTGTAGGATACACACAAATCTCTCCTCTTGGAGGGATGTGGCAATGAAGCCATTCCCACACCCAGCACTGACTCCTGAGCTATCACAGGAGGATAAGGCAGAGCAGAGATCTGCAGCAGGCAAGAAAACACACTGTACCTCCAGATAAATCACAAGATAAGGACACACAGCAGCAGTGTGAGCAGCAGTGTCAATACTGGCTGAAAGTCATGCAGAGAAAGCCCCCGAGCAAACCAATGCACTCAATCAGTAAAAGCACTATTTTTTGAGATCCAAAATTACCAGCACGCTCAGCAAACATCACACCACCAGCTGCAGGGGATTGTATCTCAACCCTTGTTCCAGTTGTACCCAAGAAAGAGGATATTTTTTTGTAGTTCTGCTTCTTCTAATTTCTTCAAAATTGCATATTTATTTTCAAAACTGCCAGGCCAACATCCCACCACAAACCAGGTAAAGTGTGATATTGCTCCAGATACTGCTGAGCTCTCTGCTGGCTCTTGCTGATGCTTCCCTAGTCTTATGGAGTATGAAAAGGTCCAGGAGCTCCTTGAGTCATACATACTGTCTTGTTCTATGTCTTACAAAGGGGGAATGTTTTATTCAGAAGCAATTGAGGAGTTAAAGAAAATATTGCTCTGGTATTGAAGTTCCTAATCACACAGGACACAGTGAAAGGTGCACTGAAGGAAACCCTGGAAATAATCAGGAAAAGTGAGGCTGCCTTCCTGTCTCAGGGTGGGCTTTGTCATCCTGCACCACAGGTTTTCTTGGCTGTCTCTGCCTTGATGCTCATTCCTCAGAGCCCTCCTCCCGCTCTGAAATCAGGCCCTGCTTTGCATATTCCAATCTACCAGAGGAAGAAAACAAACCCAAACACCGGAAAACAAGAGCGGCGGCAAAAAGAACGATGAAACCACCAGAAATATTTTCCCAAATGAAGCTGCAGCAGCTTCCAGCACTGAAGACATCTCCAGAGCCAGAGCACCTGGGAATAACCACATTGCTGAGGTCCCTGCACATGGTCCCACAAACCTTTGTTGTGTTTTCCCACTGCCACAGCAATCCCCCGCAGGCGGCGGCACAGACACGGCAAGGGGAAGCAACCTCTCCACACTCACTCAACAGGGCAGTGGCAAACCTGAAACGTGTACAAATCCCAAATCCCTGAGTCCTGGTCCAACTCTCCAGGTACAGAGCCACATGTCCATCCAGGTGCCAGATGGCAGCAGGAGCAGCCAGCACAGGACGTGCCCTCGCCGGGAGGGGAAGAGCATCGAGTGGCAGAAGGGTTTAATATTTCATTATCGCATCATTCCCCCCACTTCTAATGTTAAATTAATCCCTGTCTGTCCAGATCAGCTAAACTCATCCTCGAGATAAATTAGGTCAGCAACAGCCTGAATTTAAAAAGAAAAAAAAAATCTGAGTGGTTGTTGGAAGTTTCTTCCAGGGCTGATTTCCCTGTGAATTATTCATCGCAGCAGCAGCTCTGCATTGCTCAACAGAAGCATTCCTACAGTCAAGAAAGCACTTCACCAGCAGAGCAGGGCAAAATAAGCCAAATTCCCCCAAAATACAGTGGCAGGGCACACCCTGTCCCGCTGTAAATCATCTTTCACAGAGCTGCATCCCTTTGCCTTCCTTGTTCAGCAAGCACAAAATCATTTGCCTTTGAGGATTTGGCCTCAGGGTCAAAACCAGCCAAGAAATTCCTCTGGGGCATTATTTTTTTTTCACCCTGCCAAGAGCAGATTGCTGCAAGAGCCATTGATAAAGTGACTCAGAGCCTCTGTGAGCTACAGAAGAAAAATGGAGCAGCAAAACCTTGGCTCTTCCAAAGCTGTTGCAAAAACCTGTGTCAAATCATTTATTGGCTGTACCTACACGCCCTTTAGTTGGTCCTACAAGATTTTAAATGCCTCCTAATACAGTGATGGCCCAGATTATCTTCTTACCTTATATAAATGAGTTTAAAACTTGTTCAGATTGATAGACAATTCCCTACTTGCAAATGAATGTGCTTCTGTCACAGAGAAACCTGAAAACGTGCTCTAATATTAAAAATCACCCCTTCTGAATAACACAGACCTGGTGGATTTAGAGCTACGCAGCTTTTACTTTAAGTATTAAACTATTCTCCAGGGCTTAAACCCCACAAGGTTTAAGATAAAAGATACTCTCAAAGATATATTTAATTGTTATTAGATGGAAAAATTTAAGATACTGGATGGGAGATAAGCCCTGTACAGAAACAGAAGCTGTTTTCTAGTTCTAGGAGACAATAAATCAGGCTATTGGTCTGTCTCTGGCCATGGCTGGTAATAGATCACAGACATTTTCATACCTAAGTTCAAAAAACACACAGAAAACCAGCCACAAAATAGTCACATTGCCAAAACACATCTTAAATAACACACGAAAGAAATGGCCACAAACCAGTCAGGGTGCCAAAATACATCAAATGTTAAGCAGCCTGTGGTCTTCAGGATGTCAGGGTGAGACAGGCTGGTTGTTGATGGCTTTTCAAGAGAAATTTTGGGGGTTTGCAGGCCATTCCTGACAAAGTCAGGCCGCTGCAAAAGGAAAACGGTGCTCGGTTATTAGAGATCATGGTTTGTGGAGCCATTTTAAGAAACTCCCTCTGAGATGGCTGTCTTAGAAAGGGTGGAGGTGGTGTAAAACATTCGGAGTTGTTAATGTCCCAAAGGCAAAGAGTGCAAACAAAAGGCTGCACGCAGCAGAAGCTGGCTGCAGCTGCTGCCCAGGCATCTCCTCACGGGGACGAGAGACAACGCAAGGTAAAAAGGCAGAGAGAGAAAATGGTGAAAATCAGCATGTTGGGATTAAAAGCTCAGCATTTCTGGGCTGAGGGCTGGCTCCACAGGAAAGGAAGGCAGAGAAGGGAGGTGGTGTCATGGTCAGGACTCAGGGACACGCGGCTGTGAGGAGCACAGTGGGCACCTCATCACTCCTTGAGATAAACAGCAGAGAGTGGCCTTGGGCTGGTCCTCAGGGCACCCCTCACTCCAAAGGAAACTCTTTGCCCTTGGGAGTGTAGAACTGCAGCACACTGTTGGTGGCACCCAAAAGGAAAGCCACCACCTGAGTGTGACGCGAGGTACACGCATGTCACCAGTGTCACCCCACCAGGGCACGGCGTGCAACACGTTTGGTCGTTCTGTAACCACAGAGGGGAATGGAGCATGAGGAAGTTCTCGTCTGGAAGATAATTCAAAGGAAAGCAGCAGGATCCAGCTTCAAAGAACACCAGTGAGTCAACCTTCCGGGAAGCTTCACCCCCTGAGCCATCAGTGGTGATTGCAGACGAGAGAAAGGGAACTGGGCTGGCATCACAGTGCTGACCTTTGTGAAAATTGTGATGCAGACAGAGCTGAGGGAACAGTTCGTGCCTTCACCCGCTAATTCCAGCCCTTCCACAGCTCCAGAGCAGGAACTTGGTACCCAGCCCACGGGCACATAAGAGGGCTCTGCTGGCACTCGGAAGGACTCATGTTACTGTAATTCTTCTGTGTTGAGAAGAGTTGGAAAATAAAACTCCATTTTTCTGAAATGATCCTCACTCTCCATACTTGCTCGGTATCCGTGGCATGTGGGCACCACACCAGCTCCAGCGGCGTCAGGGATACAGACACCGACTTCGGGAGCCTTTCCCTCTTCCTGGTAAACCAATCCCAGCTTGACCTGCTAGGAGCAGGCAGCAGGCACAAGCACGCTGAGCACTGAGGGGTGGGGGTTAGGGCAGACAAGAGATCAGACACAGACTGCTCCCCACAGCCCGGATGCACCAGCAGACACCGGATGCTGCCCCATCACTTCGCATTTTCACTTCTGTCGTACCTGGAATTTCTCAACAAAGCGGGAAGGAGGAAAGCAGCAGTCCAGGGATCCCTCTGCTGGCCTCTGCTGCTTAGACCTACCACGGTGTGCTCCTCTGCACATCCCTCCTGCTCAAATGAGCACCCGCTTTGGAAATTCAGGCTTCATTAAAAGCAGCAGGCGGTCTGCAATCATTTATCCTGCTTTAACGTGGATGCTCAGTAACAAATGTGCTATTCCTCAGCTCTGTTTTCAGTCCCCATCTCCAGGTTTAATACTCTCTGGAATTAGTAAAGCATGAGAAATATCACTCCACATAGGTTCTGATTGAGGACTGGGAGGAGGATTAGCTGACTTCTCTCAGAAGGTGCCAAGCACCATGGAATCGACGTGACAAATAGCAGGAGAAACAGAGAGGCTGAGACAGAGCTACAGCACAAGCATGACATTGAGCTGAGGGAGAAAAAGAGCAAGATTAAAATGGAGAAAACATGAGACAGTCAGAGGCCAAGGGAAATATAAAGAAGACAATGCCCTCAAAAGTGACCAGAAAATAAGGGTCCCTTACCCTGTGACCAATGCTCAGAGGCAGCTGCAGCCCTGCCATGAAGGGATACAGCAGGAATAGAGTTGGTCCTGTACGTTTACAGCTGCCTTTTACTTTGTATTTCCAGCTATTTTTCTAATTCCACTAATCCCAAGGGGATTCTAAAGATCACATCTATGCTGTATATTGAGCTTCTGCTGCAGACATCTCCACAGGCACAACTCTGAACTGCCAGTCTGAGCTGAGAGAAGTCTCTGGGACATACTGATATTCAGAATAACTAAAACAAGAAAAAAACCCCAAACAAACAACCAAAACGTCAAGCTTAATCCCATCTTTTGCTGGCTGCTTTGTGATTCATTCAGTTTATGGCTAAACACTTGCAAAGAGAAATGAATTGACAAAATTAAACTCTCAGCTTATCACTGTGACAAGAGTTGCACCTAACCCAGGTCGTGGATTCAGTTGGCTGCAAGGGGGACCAGCAGAACAGGCTGCCTGGGTGGCATGTGGATGAAGATACTTGAATTTAAATGCTCTGTACCCTCCCATGGGACGGTAGAGAAGAAGGATTCTTTATCCTCTAAAGAAAAAACCAAGATCTTCCTGAAGAATTCACTTCTATGTTTAATTCTCTCCAACAAAAAGCTTAAGCAAAATAATTTAAAATTTGCTTCTTTGCCAGCATGGGCCGCAGCTCAAGGGGAAGCTCCTCACCTGCCTCCCTTCATACTGAAAGGACATCATGCCCTTTTCCCCCTCAGCCTCCAGAGCTGCTGCAAAAGCACAGCTGCCTCGAGTGGCAGGCTGGTTTTGTGAAATGCCACATAACTGAAAAACCTTCACCTCAGACTTTGGTGTTCTCCCCACAGAAGAGGAGCCACTCACAAGGACCCACCCCAGGTAACACTGCAGTGACAGTGACACCTGTGACACCTTGGTGACTCTCAGTCAGTAAATGAAAAGTCCAAAATCTTCTCATACCACCAGGAATCCTGCTCCGAGCTACACCTGAGGGTTCAGACTGAGCTCAGCTCTGAGACTTTTCTCCCCCAAGCATTGGCCTTGCTGCTGGCTGTGCTGACACAGGGCTTGTGCCGGCCTCTCATGCACTATTTCTTAGCTAGCAGCCACTCCTTTTCTAGCTCAGGCTCTCCAAGGTAGCAAGGTTTCATATTTATTCATAAAAGCAAATAATATTTCCCTGTGTGGAGCAGGTGTTCCCATGGAAATGATGCAGATACGTTTCTATGAATGGGCAATTTTACAAACTGCACAAAAACCCCTGACATCATCAGAGCTGAGAGCAGACTCAGGGACTAAATAAAGTTCTTAAACCTCAGTAGCAGTGGCAGGCAGATTCAGCAGAGCTGGAATCTCCACTAATGCTGACGTTGAGCGGTGGGATACAGCAGGCAAGAGTCACATAAGCAGAGGGTGCCTGAAGAATTTCTTTACCAATAGTTTCTTCTACAGCTGATTCCAGGTTTTGGACTCGTGTAAATCGTAGTGAAATCTCCCCCAAGACAGACCTACACTCCCCCAGGAAGAGGTTCTCCATCACCATGAACACTTGCACTGAGGAACAGGGGACTGTAGAGCTGCTTTTCCTTATGGAGCTGCAGAATCCCCACAAGAAGCCAAATAGGAGACTAAACCACAGGCCAGCAAGGTCTCACTGTGCTCAAGTCTGCTGCAACAGAACCACTGCTGTGCACAGGGAAGCCTTTGGCCTTCACCTGGGCTGGGTCCAAAAACAAACCCGGGGGCTTAAGCTTTTGCCTGGTCTGTAAAGAAATTGAGACTGAAAAGAGCCAGTACATGTTCATCAGCACACATCGCTTGGTCACTCTAAGAGTGTTTACTGGGGACAGCAGGGACAGGGGACAATGGCCTCAGGGCTGGCTGGTGGCTCCCAGGAGTGTTAGCTCTGAGGCAACGGCCACATTTGTAAAACATTATTTCTAGTAATTTTGCAGCCACCTTAAACTGGAGTGCAGTCTTCAGTGGCCCCCCCAGCCCTGGGTGAGTCACCCAGCCCTGGGCCAGACAGGCAGAGAAAGGAGGCAGCCTCTCCTCACAGGCTCAGGGGTCCCAGCTGTCCCACTGACTGCCCAGCTGGTTTTACAGTGCTGGGTCAGGCGGGGGGAATCTCCCCTCAGCTCTCAGCAGAGCAGACACTGCTGATACCCTGCGGCTGGGAAGGACAAGAGAGCCACAAGCAAGTCCAGAGACAACTGCTCAGAGACACCCACAGCACGACACAGTCCTGCTTTCCTCTGCCACGGGCTCTCAAAGCACCCAGTGCTGCAGAGGAGGCAGTAAAAGCCATCCTTAGCTGAGGCTGCTGAAAAAACAGACTCTGGTCTGGTCCTAGAGCTCCAGCTGTAAATCACTGCAGCTTTCGTGGCCACCACCACCACCACACATGTGGCCCTGCCAGATGGGACACAGTTGCCATGAAAGCATTCATCAGGCACGTCCAAAGATCATGTTCCCACTCCCCACTAGCCCCATTCAAAATCCCTCCTACTTTGGAAAGCTGCTTTGCAGGCCAGGAGGACGGGCTGAAGTAATCAGGCTTCATCTCAATCTGCCAGCTGTTGTCCTCCTCTCACTGAGATGTTTTATTGGGCAGTGGAGTGATGAGACTGTTACTTCCTTCAGCTGGGATTTCAACAGCAACTCTGCAAATGCCATCTTACAAAACAGAGAATCGCAAAGCAACACGCTGCCAAGGTTATCAGAGCTGGGCAGCAGCACTTGCCAAGTAACACAAGCAGGGCTTGGAGATGAGATTGTTCTAACCAGCAAAACAAATTTCAATTCCCCAGTAGGAAGGAAAAGGTCTTTTCTATGAGAGATAATTTCTTTATTTGCATATCAACTAAGGATCTTTTGACATTCACTTTGAAGCTGCTCTAGAAAACTCTTTCTGCTGTAAAATTTTGAACTGGTCACAGTCCAAACTGCACAAAGAGGAGGCTGTGTCTGCAGTGCCAGCACTAATCAGCAGGGATCCAAGCTCAGCTTTTCCATATGTGCTCCTGCACTGGTTGCTCCAATTTACAAACCAGAAGTTATTTTGTGAACTCCTTTAAATTATATGCAAGTATCAGAACTACTTTAAATTATTTACACGTGTCATCAAACTTTAAACTGCTCATGGACAATTCACTGCAATGGGGAGAAACTCATCAGGTAACTTTTAGCCAAAGTAATTGCTCCTATGGCTTTACAAACATACCATAAGTCAAGAAATTTACCAAATATGGGATAAATTTGCACTCTGGATTAGTTCCAGCCTCACCATAGTGTTGGTTGTGGCTACAGCAGTGGGAACCTCTTAAATAAACATGGAGGGCAATGAATTCCCAAATACTTCTGGCCAGAGAACTACCCCCAGAAGTTGCCACAGATCAAGCACCAGGCAGGTCTGCAGCCCTCTCTCCCCAATGTCCAAAACCACTTGGGGTCAACAGTTTGGAAACCACTTTTTTGTATCAGAAAAGCTTTTCCTCCTTGAAATGAGGGCAAGATGAGCTGTTGGTATCTCTCAGTGGCTGATGGTGAGGTTTGGTGCTCATTCACAATTCAGGGTGCCAAGGGTTGCTGGATCTCCTCACCACTGTGCTTTGCTTAACATCCCCCCCTTTGGCCCCTGCATTCTGTTATTTGCCACTAGACCAGCCCTTAATGCAACTGTTCCTAATTCGTGGGGAGGAAAATGGGAATTAAGCCAAGGCTTTGATATAGGATGATAATCACTATCAAAATGCAATAGCTAATAACCAGTGCAACTAGAGCTAAAGGAGAGCATTTATTTTTGTCTGTGGTAAATCCAGTCTACCCATACAATCTCAAACTCCTCATCAGGCTGCAGGATAGATTTCTTCAGCTCATGCCCACCAGATGCACAGAGTGGAGACTGCAGGCCTGCTCCCCAGGAGAGAGAGGTCTGGGGACTCCTCTCTCTGCTCCTTTGGGACACTAACTCAGAGGCTGTTTGCAGTGGCTGTTCCCTGAGATCTCGAGCACCAAACCATCTTTAAAGGTGGTGCCAGGTTTTGTTTCATAGACTCTGAGTGCTCTGCTGCCAACAGCACAGCCCCTGAGCAGCACACGAAATGTTTCTACAGCTGCAAGGAATGTCAAAAGATCCTTTTAATAAATAGCATCATTCCCAAGGATTTTGAAGGATTCATTAAGCAGATCTAACCATCCTCTTCCTCCAACTATTTCATTCCTGCAGTGGAGGACACAGTAGTTACTGCACAGCTGAATTGATCCATGCTAATCACAGCTTTCCTGCATGCTCAACACACGATCTCAGCTACTGCTGGTCTGCAGTTTATCTGTCCCAAGCAGGTGATAGGAGTCCACAACGTGCATAAAAGCATTTATTGGAGTCCACAACGTGCATAGAAGTATTTATTGTGGCCATTTGTGTAACAATAAGAGTCCTGAGGCATCACAGTGTTCAGGCACTGCTCAGTTAGACTGAGATGGGGACAGTGGCTGCCCTAAGAGAGTTCCTAATTGGAGAGGAGGAGGAAGGAAGGTGGGGTGGGAAAGGGCAGCACTGCCACTTGCAATGCCAAAGGACTTTGCAACAGGGCGAGAAGTGAAGCTTTCATACAAATGATGAAACAACCGACATGACTCAAACCCCCAAACCAGCATGAGATCTCAGAGGGGAGGAATGCAGAGATTAGAAGCTTTCCCCTGAAGACAGTACTTAGAACAGGGGTGGTTTCCTTCCAAACTGGGTCACTAGTCCCATTTTTCAGACTACTACTTTGGGTCTATTCCACCTGATAGGCCAATTCTTCCACTCACTTGCATCCCTCAGGGAAGTCATAGCCTTCTGTCTGCACTTTCCCTGTTTGCTTCCCTGGGAACAACATCAGCTACAAACCCAGATTTATGACTTGGCTGAGAGAGGAGAGCTGAGGAAAGCAGAGAAGGAACAGCTCAGTCAAACAAGATACGGCTGTGATCAGTAGCAGAAGTGCCAAGGGAAACATTGGAGGAGGGGGGGAAGGCCTGAACGGGCTCTGCTCGAAGACGTGCAGATGTGCAACGCTTTGGGAGCGCTGGAGACACAAAGACACATCCAGGGAACTTCCACCCTGGTCCAGCCCAGTGGCCCCAAAGGCCAGGAGGAAACGTGACAGTTTAGGGTATGTGACCCACATCCAGCCTGCAGCACAAAGCAGTGTTTCAGGCTTGGGAAGTTTAATTGCTTTTGGGGTTTTTTCGAAGCCATTCTGGCTGGTCATCCCTCGGTGGGGCTTCCTGTGTTACAGTCTCCTCTTTCCTTGCTCTCCCAAAAAGCAGTGTTGGGAAAACCAGTCTCCCCCTGCACTGAAGAAACATACCAAAGTCCCTGCAGCCATTGCTCAGTAGAACTTGTCTAAAAAAATGTAAATAAATAAATAAACAAATAAATTTCAGGGGACAATGTTCTCCCATGAGCTCTGTAGCTGAGTCAGGAAAGTGCATTTATATTTGTTTCCCACTGACATCTTTTACCCTCTCCTCCCTGTAAAAGCCAACAGCATATTCCCTACCAGCTCTGTTCCTCTGGCACTTCTGTGACATCACCAAGGACAGCATTTCATTCTCCTTGTCTCACAGCCAGGCCCACAGAACTGCACAGGGGCTGGTGGTGTTTTGCCACCAAGGCACCACTTCAGGCAGAGACAGAACTGCCCACCTTCAAAACCCAACTTGCCAAAAACCCTACAGAGCATCTGCATTTTCCTTTAACTGGGGGGATGTGCACGGCATGAGACAACAATATCTAGCCTTTTAAAAATCCACATGTTCTTTTTCATTTCCTCCAATATTTTTCCTCTTGAATTTCTGTCTAAAGGGAAAGGGACATGATATCTCAGGCTGAAGCTCCAGTTCTAGATCAGTTAAAACCCACTTTTTTGGCTAACACACCTCAGCTCTGGTTTCTGCCTGTGTGCTGAGCAGATCTGCTTTCACCCTGCCCAGCTCTGAGATCCAAGCTACAGCACTGAGCTTTGGATCTCAGTCACTGGGACTCACCTCAAGGAATTCAGGGCTGATCAGGGATAAATCAAACCTTAGGGTGATGTATCCTCTGGAAGTGCGTGTCTCTCTTTTCCTTGACCAGACACCAAGAGTTTCAGAAGCTGAAACTACATGGAGTAAGTCCAGGTGCCGTGGGCATTTGGACCCCAGGTAAAATGGATCCAGCGCCTTCTGGTCAGTGACTTTGGCTGCCACATTTCACAAAGTGAAGGCAAAAAAGCCCCAACTTTTCAGCATTTTCACACAGGAATGGTGGAGGAGGCCACAGGCATATTTCATCTTGTTTAGTAGCACGATTCAAACCTCTCATCTCTGGCTCATGCGAAATGGCTGGAAACTCTTCCTGACCCCGGTTGACTTCTCTTGATTAACAGCCTCTGTCACTTTTATTTTGGTTACTCTGAACACAGTTGCTATTCTGTGCCCTGATGTAACATCACCAAGATCCAAGGACTCAAACCAGCCTGGGAAGCGGTGTAAAAAAAAAAAACAAACCAAAACCATTTAAGACTAGCCAGATGAAAAATAGAAAAGGCCGAAAAACAGTTTGGTGGCACTTTGAAGAATGGAGATGAACAGTGCCATAACTCATGACACAACCGAAAACTCCAGACAGGACAGAATTAGCTCCCTGCAAGCTCAGATTAAACCTCCTCTCTAACAAATCCTGATGTGACACAGGCTGGAGGTGCCAGGGAAGCAGCAGCCTGTGCACAGCAGCCCCTCAGCACTGCACGGCCCTGGGCTGGCAGCCACAGCCTCTTCTGTCTCAAAATAGCTCCCAGAGGGAGCATTCCCAGAGAACAAGGAGATGGAGTGCAAAGATAAAATGTGACATTGGACCGGATCCCAGGTATCCTCTCAGCTCTGTAAACCCCACAGAATGTTTACCTTGCTGGGAAATTAATCACATCTCAAATTAATAATGGGTTTTCCCCAGGGAATAAAAGCCTTGTCCCTTTCCCGTCCCACATGAGCATTCAAAAACAGGACAGAGCCAGAGCTCTCCATCTCAGACTGTTGTTTTGTAGACACTTCGTGTGGATGTAGAGTTACAGGGCTAAACCCATGGAAATAGTTCAGCCACTACCCAAAAATGCAGAGGGAAATGGTGCTGGAGGAGTCTGGGCAGACCCAGAGCTTCCCCCACTGTGGGGCACCGCTGCCACAGCAGCGGGACACGGGCACAGCAGGTTTGGGTGACACGTGCCACTCCAGGCTGGGACGGACGCAGCAGCGTGGGCATCAGCCAGGCAGCAGGGCTGCAGAGCAATGCAGGAAATGAAGAGAAAAACAGAGTGGGATGCATCAACCCAGAGCATTTCAGGTGGAGAGGGGAGCTCAAACCGAGCCAAACCATATTTGCATTCCTGCACAACAACTTGGGTACAGGGCACTGAGATCAAAGTCAACCAATAAAAGATAATTATTCTAGAGACTGGCTAAAATGTAACCACCTGTGCCCAAGCTCTGATTAAGCACAGCCTTCCAAACTAATCTCCAATGGAGTGCTAGTGGTTTGGGCTCGGACTCAGCCTCTTCTGGCCAAGGTCTGATGAATCAGAGTCAACTCAGCCAACTCCCAAAAACCCTTCTGACATGTTACCAGTGCAGGAGGGGAGCAGGCCAAATGTAGCAATGTAGTTTGGGGATTTCATGTGGATCCTTTCTAATTGTTTAATTACAAGAGGAACTGGTGGAGAGGGAATTTCATTTTCACTGCAGCAGTTTCAGTGAGGAAGCCAAGCGAAGATCCCTTACAGGGACAGAGCCTGACAAGGAACATTTCTTGGGCATTTTGCTTCAATCTTCTACCTATCTGTTGCTTTCTACCTTTTCTGCTTTCTACTTCTAGCCTTGTTCTTCCTTTGTCTTCAAGTGACTCATCAGGAGCTTCTTTGGCTCCAATTTGTAGCTCAGATTTAATGAGGCTGCTCCTGCTCTGCAGTGGCTTCCTGCAGCACTGCTCTCAGCCAATGCCACGCTGACAGAACAGCCCTGACCACAGAGATGCTGCTACTAAATTCTTCTTACCATGAAAGCTGAGAGCTTGTGCCCATTCCCCACCTGCCCTGGAGACACCTTTCATCTCTGCACACCTCTGACCTCTAAACCCATGTCACAGAGGGGTGGCCTCAGAGCAGCGCAGCCTCTCCACGCTCATCCACCTTGGAGCTGCATTTGGCCTGCACAGCCCTCATGGTGGACCACAGCCTGTCCACAGCAGCTACTCCACACCCACAGACCCTCTCCTCCTTCCCTTTCCTGGTCAGGATTCGACCCCTTCTTTGCAACAGCACAATCAGCACTTCCACCCCTCCCAAGGAAAGCAGCGAGGCTTTGGCAGGAGCCCTGCACTTCCCTCATGCCTCTCCCCACAGGCAGCTGGCAGGCACAGCCCAGCCTCAGCCTTTCCCTCAGCTCGTTTGCTGTGGAGCCCAGGCTTATTTTTGCAAAGTCCTTGCCCCAGGAACGTATTTGTAGCAGACCATTTGAGAGCCTGGCATTTTCCCTGCCCGGATGACCTGCTGTCTGTTGCTTCACCTCCCAAAGCCCAGCTTGGGACCCCCCCTTCACACATTCTGTTCAGTTTAGCAGTTTACTCAGTAAATGTTATGGTCAGCACCTTGACCTGACCCAGCGCAGCTCGCAGCACTTTATCGCTCCTTCCTGCACAAGTGGCACGAGCCAGCGATGCAGGAGAGTGTTTAACCAAGTAACTGGAGCCATGTCCCTCAGCAGGGGCAGCCTAGCAAAGAAAAGAGTATTTTCCTTGGTAGCAAATACCTGGCAGGCAAATCAGCTCCATCTTAAAGCTCGGTCTTGCCTCCCTTACTGTCAGAAGCGTCTGCTTTGTGCAAAATTATCAGAACACGACCCCATGCATTTCTCATTCCTGACCTTTTTGTCTCATTGACATCAAAAAAGACTCATGGTATGTGAGATTTATACTTTTTGCACTATTTGATGTTGACAGCTCATCCTTTGCATCAATAGCAGGCTGCACCATCTGAAGTACATAATCACTTTCATAGCCCATTTCTTGGTAAACACTGCAAATAAAGTACTGAGAAGATTTTTTCAGTCTATTCCTGCCTGGTGCTTTTTGCCCGTAGATGCCAAGCACTTCAGAAGCCAGCAATACATAGCAGCCAGCAGCTGGGGCCAGTAAAACAAGAGCAGAGGCAAAGAGGCTTGGAGATTTTCAGGGCCTGAGAAGCCCTGAGTTCTGAGGCTGTGAGAAAAGGTTCGTTATTAAATGCTACATTAAATAGACTATCAAGCAAAGCACTGCAATCTGCCACCACAGGAACACAGCTGGAGTCCCCTTCTGTCCTCACCTCGGTGCAGGGGGGCCTCCCCTGGTGACTCCCCAGTGTCCTGGCTCTAGAGATCCCCAGTAAATCCATAGATTATACGGCTCAGATCCCATGCAGTTCCCGAAATCTAGGTGGTTAATGAACACTGTAACACAGAAGCATTCAAAAGTTTATTCTGACCCTCTTCTTCATGTTTTGTGTCTTCCCCAAAACCTCCTCAGCCAAAGCCCGTGTGACCATCTCCTCTTGATTTGCTGGACCTGACCTGCTTTGGAGCAAATTTCAGCCTCCTGCACTCATGAACCAGCTGCTTACATCCCCTCCAGAGCCTTCCATTATTAATGCCTTTGATTTTTTTGGGGTCTGCAAGTTTCTCTATTCCCCATTAATTTGGGTTTTTTTCCATTTCACTTCCCTGGAGGTTGATCTGTTTCTCCTGCTCCTCTTTGAAGATCCTGTTGCAATTCACAGGGCTAGTGACTGAAAAAGTCAAAACACGGCCTTTATCTTTTTTACAGTACTGTGGATGATTCCCAGTATTTGTGAGCATTTTTTCCTCCAAGGAGGTGCACAAATACAGAAAAGCTAAACACACTGAGCTCTGCAAGGGAGGAAATCCATCACAGCTCAGAAATTGTACAAGTCCATTTCTCCACAGAACAGTTATCCATGTTCCTAATTGGACTTAATGTTTATAATCACTCAGTTCTTGTTGAAGAGCCCTCTTAACTCACCAGAGAATAATTATGCCAAGTCACCTTCATATTTCTCATTTAACATAGTCCAAGAGATAACCAAAGAAATTAGGGGAAAGACAATTACAAAGGACAATAAGTAAGCTGGAGTCAGACAACTGAGTTGGCAGCAGACAGGGACTGCAGAGACAGATCCAGAGCTGCCAGATGTCCTCCTGCTCTGAGAGGGCTGGGAAAGGTCTGGGAGCAGGGCTGAAGGGTCACCTCCCACTGTGAAGGGGGACGGGAGAGTTGTGTCCACTCAAACTGGGACACACACCCTGTTCTGCCCGGGCACATCTCCACACAGTGCTTATGCAGATGTGAGGTGATGCCAGCCCGGTCAAACTGGCCCAATTCTCTGCACACAGCGTTTTATGGCAGCTCCTCTTAGAGCAGTTTACTGAGTTTTGATGTAACCAGTTATGAACAGGCACTAGTCCACAGCAGAAGTGAAGCAAAATGGCAGAAGTGAGTTATTAAATTGGTCACTGACCAGCAGCCTCAAGCTGTCAAATGAAATGCCTGAGGACAAAGGACTTTTCTGGAAATAGACCCGATCCAAAACTCAGAGATCTCTTGTTCTTCGTGGTTTCTGTTTGGGTGGTTCATGGCTCTAATGCACAGGAGGCTGTGCAGAAGGCAAGGCTCTGCTGGGGATGATGTCTAGCTCAGGACAGGGCTTCTGTCTTATTGGTAATGATGCCCCACTTAAAATTGTCTTAAAAAAAAAGGGAAAAAACCTGCTAAAAAACCCAAAACACAACACAGCACATAAAACCTTGACATTGTAACATCTTTGTGTGCTGCAGGCTCTAAGCACCACGTGAAACACTTCCCTGCTTTTCCCTTCAGGCAAGTCTTCAGCAACACCAACTTGCTGCTCAAGTCCAAGGTCTCTTATTATGTGATTTATCACTTTTTCCCAGCTCTACATTAACAGCACCACACCAGAAGTGAGATGATGACAGGAATGCACTGAACTGCTGCACATGTAAAGGAGGATGAGAAGTGAAAACAGCTTAAAGAATGAAAGGCTTAAAGTGCCACGAGGGGGACAGTCACACTTTGTGGGTGTGCAAATAGAAAAGGACACCAACTCGATCATAACAAATCCCCAGTGAAGCATTTCACAGGTTCAACTTGTGCAACACATCCTACTGCCACAGGAACCAGGATGCTGCAAGGCTCTGGGGTTTTTCCCCTCATTATCTGAACTCCCTGACAGCACAGAGAGGCAGGAGGAGTGGGCAGCATTCCAAACACACAGAGATCAGAGGATGCCACATGAGGTTACACCTCATACCTGGCAAGTTCAGGTTCACCCCAGCATTTGTTTGTGATTTCTTAAATGCCATTGATGTGCAATAATGCTGTTTTGCCTGCCCAGCTAAGGCCTCTCTGGTATCTGGCATCTTGGAGGTCTTTTCCAACTTTAATAATTATATTATTCCATATCTGTACAGCAGTGCTTGTTTGGATAGCTAAGAATACATGGCCCAGGAGAGGGAGTGATGTCTCATAATACAGGAAAACTCTCATCCAGAAAAAAAAACAGAGAGAGAAAAGAAATAAAAATCTCTTCTCTTACCATTTCAGATTTGATATTTTGATCAACTTGAGATAGGGTCAGAATTTCTGCCTGCCCAATGATACTTCTTCTAGAAGCTCCTATGGCTTCCTCCTCTTCCAATTACCTGGACTCATTCTTAACAAACAGCTCCTTCCATGGGAAATAAATTTCTAGCAGCATCATGAACAATAACTGCAGTTTTTCCACACGGGGAAAGAGTTGTGTAGCACAGCTGCCACTTCCTATGTCAGACCCAATTTCAACAGTGCATAGGGGTTGACAACAATGTTATCCAAACCATTTTAAATCTCACAGCTCTTACAGGGAATAGGAAGGACCTGAGTGACTAAAAACAAACAGTAACTACCCTGCCTATTATGTACTATCAAAATGTAGTCCACAAATTCCTCTACTTCTTTTGAATACTGGCCTCACACACTCCTTGAAACCAAGCAGCCAGGTTTTCTCTCTGAGCAGTGAGTTTCTAATGTAAAGCAAAGAGCCACTAAATGCCACTGATTTTCCTCCTTATCTGTAGATGCATCCCAAGCTCTTCTCCACCAAGGCAAATCCTTTCACACAAGGTACCAAGCTGGGACAAAGCAGGTTCTCCCCAGCCCTCCTTGAAGGTTCACAGGCTCTGGAGCTCCCATCAGCTTTCTCAGGAGATTTCTTATTTGTACAGTCAAAACTGTTGAAACCTGGCCTTTGATTTCTTCCCTGCCATTATTAATATTAAACCATGTTTTGTCTGCATTGTAAAAACATCCATTGTGATAGACTCATTAATGCACTCCCTGGCTCTTTCTGAATTAAATCACTGATAAATTCTATTCTTTAATTTTGCCTTACTGGGGTTGATGGATGAGCACCACGAATGACTCAGAAGGAAATAAGCTGCTGCAGCTCGGTGTTAACAGCTATTATCAGACACAATGGGCCTCCTCTGCTTGAAGGAAAGGGCAGTGAATGACCTCAGTGCCTCTGCCTTGCCTGGCTAACTAACCAGCAGAACAGGAGCTTAGACAGTTCACTTAAAGGGGAAAGAAAATGTAAAACTCCAGCCTCAGCACCAGCCCAGTCTCTCAGCCTGATGTGCCAATCATCATGGTGTTCTGGGGTCAGGTACATTCAAGACACATTCACCAATCTACAGACTGAATTCTTTGCCAAAGATTAAGAGTGACTCAAACTCAAATAAAAGGACACAAAACCTACTTGTTCCTTACCTCAGATGGTACCACAAACTCTCATCTGAACCATTTTGCAGTTCAGAAAACCACACTGCAAAAAGCCATTTAGCAACTGAAATATTTGCGTGTCCAGCTGGTGGGAGGAACGTTTTACAAATCTCTGATTTTCCATCCAGTGGCACCTGCTGTTTGTCAGCTCATTACCAGGGCCGGTGCATCAAGAACCATATGATGTGGGGAAGGCACTGCTGGGATGATTCCTACTGCCCTCATGAAGGAGCTGGACATCCACGAGAGCTTGGTCACACTGAAGCTGTTGAACTCAAGAAAATGGGATGATTCTTTTAAAGCTGTGCAACATTTGTCCTAACCGATGGTCAATAATCATCAGTTTTTACATTAAGGAATGAATCCTGAGCATTTAACTGAATTAAGATATCACCGAATTGCCTGTGGGGATTCTCAGGCAGAAGATGGACTTCCAAATAAACAGAATAAAAAGTGTAGCCAGAGGCTATTGCTGCATTTCAGAAAGAGTTGTCAACAAACATGACTTGGGCCTAGTCCAGCATCTTCCTGAGTCTGGGACTATCCACAACTGGACTTTTGCTGAGCTGAGCAGGGAGAAGGACAGCACACAACACTTAAAAACAGATAATCCCAGCAAAGCCCATTTATATGCAGAATCCACAACTCCCTTCAGGGATTCATTAGAGAAGGAAAAGAAATTTGCTTCTGTTTGTTCGGAACGCAGATTTATTAATGGCTGTGAAAAAGTTAGCACCTGCCAGCATCTCCCCAGATAATTTCTTGCAGACCAAGTCTAGTTTAAAGGGCAAAGAGCAGTTCACAGTTCAAAGTGAGAAAAGGATGAGCCAAGATTCAGGCTGGCCCTGATTTTATTTTGAAAGGGACCATAGGCCACTGCAAGACATTACCACCACCATTAAAGGGAGCTTTCACCATCTGCAATTTGTCTTCTAATCAAAATATGCTTAAACTCTGACTCCTGGAGTGCAGTCTAATTCTGGATGTGAATTTCCAAAGATCCTGAACGGCTCTAAATTCCTCCAAGAGAGGAACATTTAAAGCCAATCCTCACTTTCCCACATCTTGAGATTAGATTTGATCCACAGCTTGGGGTTCATGTCCCTCAGACCCTTGGCACAACTGTGTCCTTTCTCTGCAGTTGTTTTTAATGATTGTCATTACAGCTGCTTATTCCTAGGACAAGAGCAGGACTCTCAGCCTCTGATTTCTGGCACTTTCCCCATGTAACGTGTGCTCTCCTCCCCTCACTGAAGAGCCTCGAGTCAGCTTGGTGCCTCAGCAACCCCGTGCATTTCCCATGAGGAGTGACCCAAAAACTTTAAAATTTCCGTTTGCCGATAAACCTGTCTCTAGGACATCTGGACTGATAATCAAAATAAGCATCCTGATTTTTCATTTTGCATTTTTTTTGCTTGTAATATTAAAGATTTTCACATAAATCCTCTCCACAAGTGTGAGAGCAGCAGTCCCAGGTGTTGTGCTCCATGTACAACATCAGCTCTGATGTCAACCTGTGAGCTCTGGTGCTCACAGAAAGGAATGGACAAATAATAACACCCAGCCCTTAAGCCACAGTTATTTTCCTCAAAGGAGACCCAGGGGAAGATTTACTCAAGGTTTTTTGACCATTTGGAAAGCATAAATGAGCTCTTTAATAAGAAATGCTTTCTTTTCCACTGCTTCATCAGTATCAAATGTCTCATTGTCATTAGATCAGCTTGACTAATGGGATCTTAAATTCTCATTAGGGACTCTAAATGTGCCTTTCACACAATATCATTATAAAATAAATGCTAGCCAAAAAGACATGAAAGTGCATCTCATTGGAGAGTGCAATTCTTTCCAAAATCATGTCAGAAATTTTTCAGAAGCAAATGGTGTCCTAGTTCCTCAGGCCTTCAAAAAAATTCGGTATTTTTCTTTCTGAACCAGAAGCTCTTTGCCTTTGTTACTTCTGTATTGGTTTAGCCCAGGTAGCTCAACTGCATCCTATTTAACATTCCAAAGAACTTGGCTGGGCATCTGTGGCAGTGTAACCACCTGCCAGTGACAACTCCCAGTTGTTCCAGAACACTCATCGAGTTATTGAGGACTCCACATATTCCAGGGCAGGAACCCTTCAGTGGTCCAAGAGAGAGCCAGCAAAGAGGGATGAACCTCACAGCCCTGAAACATCTGGGGATGGGTCTTTGTTCACAACAGGCCAGGAAACTTCTGCCAAAGGGCAATATTCCCTATTTCCAGGTGTGCATCCAATCTCTCCGGACCCACAGCTGCCTCCATTACTGCTGTTACAGGACACTGTGCCAATAAATTGATATTTTGGAGCTCGGATGAATTATTCCACTTACCAACGTGTGCAGAGTTAATGCTTCACTGGTTTTGACTCGTTGCTAATAAATAATTTTGTTCCTGATCAGAGGAGTTTCCAGCAGTACACTTGCCTGTGAGAAGCCAATAAAGGCCATCGCTACAGTGCAATAATGAATTCATAAATTAAAGTTTGCTTTGCCCTTGAGTCAGAGCAATTAGCATCACACAACCCTCTCACAGAGCAGTGGTGTGAGACTTCTCAGAAGATGCTCATTGTTGCTGCAGTCAATAGCTGACTCTGGGGAGCCCATTGTGCACCACAAACAACAGTTCAGACAAACTCCAGCACAGCCAGGCTGAGGGAAAGAAGCCTCAGGTTAGCCTGGTTGCCTGACAGAAGCATCAATTTAACACCGTCAAAGACTCAGTGTTGGGGTGCACTGTGTGCTGGAGGAGAGATAGGCTCTGAGGGCTGCAGAGAGAGCCTCTTTCTTGGACCCAGAGGTGACCCTGGGAGTGCATCCAGGTCACCAGGGATGGGCTGAGAGAGGATTGTGGGTTTCTGGACAGTGTTGGACCTATGAGATGTGATAATTGTAGTTTGTTACCTTATAGGGGATTGTTTACCTGTTACCATAATAGGCAATGTCTGTGCACTACCCCAGGTGATTGGGGGACACTGAGGTGAACATCTTCCTGTTTATATGATGTGATATCCTGTTGGGTGCTGGTATTTAGGAAATATTTTACTGCACAATAAATGCTTTGCACTTCTCCATCTTGTGTGAGGAGTCATGCCCTTGTGAATACTGCAAACCAGTGAATACTGCAACCCAGGAGCAAGGACAGGATGGGAAGTGCTGTAGGGCAGAGCTGTGAGCAAGGACAGCCAGCAGGGACAGGGAGGGAACAACCCCAATCCCAGCACTCACCTGCTGCCCCTGCACACTCCAGGCTCCTCTTCCCACATCTCTCAGTGAAACTGGCCCAGGTACCACCGTCACCTCCAGCTCTGAATGTGCCCATACTTCACCATTAGCACAAGAAGTGACAGGACAAGTTATATCCAGGCATCCTAATTCATGGCTTCATGGAGAGATCTGACAACATCCTCCTCCTTTGCTCATCAACAGCTGACAGTAAAGGCACCCTAATCCACTCCCATCCAATCTCATTTCTTCCACAGTCCATATTTTTTTTTTTTAATGTCACAAACCCAGGACCTCGTTCTGGGAAATTTATCGTGCTGCTACGCAGCCGGTTTTCCAGGGCAAACTGAGGACAAACGTGCCACAGACACAGATCCCCTGAAACCACAGAGGACTTATTGCACCAACAAAAAGTACTGAATGACAGAAAATGTTGCAGGTGTAGATATATTGCACCCTGCCTGAGGCCACAGAGACAGATCTGGGGATGGAGATAAAGCCTGAGATGAACAAAGAAGGAAAGAGGCACAATGAAATCAATTGCTCTAAGACTAGAAATACAATTCCTTCTCATTTTTTCTTTGCTGATAAACCTCATTACGTTGTTTTGACACATTGTTTGTCAAGACCAGCACCCTAAAAAACCAGGAAAAACAGATCCCTTGTTTCAGATTTGATGTGAAAAAAGCCCCAAAATTCAAATCCTTCCCATCACAACATGATCCCGAACACACCTCCAACATCCAGCACCATTTCCCAGGCTCAGCATGACAAAAACAATTAATG
Organism: Parotia lawesii; assembly: GCA_003713295.1. Taxonomy (NCBI): domain Eukaryota; kingdom Metazoa; phylum Chordata; class Aves; order Passeriformes; family Paradisaeidae; genus Parotia; species Parotia lawesii. The sequence continues at coordinate 1,127,068 of RAHM01000190.1, read as the reverse complement.
TAATGGCTCCACTGATGCTCACAAGCTTCACCCAGTTATTTTATGGTGAAAAAAGACTGCAATGAAAACACTTTACCTCTAAAGGTCAGCAGGATGCATGAACAGGGATTTTTCCTGAAAGACCAAGTTGTGGGGACACATAAGCTTCAAAGACTTGCTGGAGTCTGAACAACTCCAAGGTGCAAACTGTACAGTCCTGAAAATGACTAAACTCTGGGAGATGAACAGAGGAGGAAAGAGGGAGAAGAAAATACAACTTCTGAGACTGCAGTGGAGGGTCATTGGAGCATTGAAGCTTTAATTAATGGTCTTTTCCTGGCAGAACTGCAGAGAGAAAAAATTAGCTGTAGCATAGCAGTGGCACAGCCGTTTGCAAGTCTGCACTTCTGATTACCATACAATAGCCAGGAATAATTACAAAGTTCCCACGCTCATTATAACCTCGGGATACACTCACCTTGCTGGGCTACTTCAAAGCACGCTGCTCAAGGCACTCTTCTCCATCAGCATTACCAGCAGGACTTAAAAGCTAATTTAATCTTTCAAGTTTGGCTTTCTTCTTCATGATTAGATATGATTTTCTGTCACGGTAAGAGGCAAGAGCTGCCCTCCAAAATTCTAGAAAAATCAGCACTGTTGGAGAGTTCATGACTGGCGGTGACAACGCACAGCTTTGAGTGTGAGGGGGTTTCTCTTGAATGGACAATGCACACAGCACACATGGACATACTCAGCAGGCACCACGTGGGGAGAAACGCTCTCAGAATCATTTCCAGGCCTTTTATTGGACAAGTGGTGAGTGATTGAAGTCCATGCAGAATAGGACTCGCCAACCTTTCAAGCCTCAGCATGGAATAGTCACCAAGAAATGTATTTATTATGACACCCAGCAACTGCAATCTATGTCCAAAAGGGTCCTTGTCTCCCTTTGAACTCGAAATGATAAAAATGAGCACTGTGGTAGCATAGTAATTGGTTCAGAGTTTGCTGTATTTGATTCTCCCTCATCTCACATCCAAATTATTGTAAAGACTCATCAGGATGTCCCCAAAGGGTACCAGATCAAGTGATACTCACAGTTCAAACAGAAGTCACCTGTGCAAGAGTCCTAAGGCTGAAGGAATAAGGCTAAACCGAAAAAGCAGATATGAATTAAATAACAGATTTTCCCCTCAGCTTGTACCAGCCTTACTCTACCTAAGACCAGCACACAGCATAGATGTGAAAAGGTTCATTAAACCACCTCATGGTCCCTGCAGGTTAAGGAAATGTTTCTACCAAATACAGAACCCCTAACAAGCTTCTAAAGGATTATCTTCTTTGAGTTTTGTTCTCATCCTTTCCAAGCAATAAAGCACAACTCAGGGTTTATGAATTATTAATGCATCTATCCCATTTGATCCTTTGGAGCAAAGCATTTCCTGAAACTTACCTGTCAAAAATCTTGCCCATCTGATATGTTTTCTAACATCAGAAAGCAGAAAAAACTAGAAATGTTTTGGCTGTGTTGCTTTGACTTTTGAAATAAGGCCATTAGCTAATTTTCAAAGTGTCCATGGTTTTGGCTTCACAACAGCCTTTGTAAGGAGGGTTCTTTTGTGTCTCCATGGCACTAGTTCTTTCCCAACCTCTTCTAGTCAAAAGCAAAATAATCCAGCTTTCATCCGCTTTTTTGTGCTTTTGATTGCTGATAAATGTGGGCTACAACATTTAGAGATGATTTCACAGTCTGTGTTACAAAAACAGAGCACTCAAAGTCTATCAAATATGTCCAGGAAAAGCAAAAAAAACCACAAACAAAAACGAACCCTGAGCAAGTTTTCCCGCTGAGAAATGGGGAACCGTTTCCAACCTCTTGGAATAAAACTGAAATGTTCCCTTTTTAAGAAGAGATGCTTTTGAGCAGGAGACTTGTGAGAACTTCCCTACAACAGAGACAACAGGAACCCCAAGGAGCTGGAACTCCATTTTTGGGGTGAGATTAACACACCATGAGCCTTGAATTATTTTAATTCTGATGGAGTCAGAGGAGAAGGAAGAAGAAAGGTACATTTTAAAAAAGCTACTGAGGTCACTTGAGGTTGGTCGTCGGCGGAATGATGTTTGTTCGCTAAGCATCCAAGAAAACTTCCAAAACTAATAAGGACAGGCCTGTGTAAGAACACTCACAGAATGAGGCTGTTTGTGCTCTCAAAACCAGCTCCACTTCAGCTGGGCTTTTCAAGACAGCTGAAGGCATCTCTGAGCCTTTAGGGGCCAACCTTTATTAGCTTGTGCTCTCAGAAATAACCTATGTTCCTTACAACAACATGTGTCCACTCTAGGCTCGTGTGTTTCCAAGGGAAATTCAACCTTTTTGTCCCCATTCAGAAAGATTCTTGAAATGCTGAGCAGAGAGAGATCAGTTCTGCTTTTTCAGAATAAAGCCAGACACCAAACCAGGCTCTGTTTGGCCTGAGTGTGCACGGCAGGAGGACTTTGAGATGTTCAGTGCTCCCAGGGCTGAAAGCAGATTCCTCTCTCTAATAAAATCCAAGTTTAGCAACAAGAGTATAAATACATATTCAGATACCAGGGGCTTTTTCCCCACACCACTTTTCACCCACACAAGAATCCCCACGTAAGCTGTGTAATTGCTGCCCAAAACGGCAACACATGCTCTGCAATTATCATTAGGGTTAATTAAAGCCTCTGAACAGTAGGCAGCTTGAATTGCTGTTTACTCTCAAGTCTCTGAACATGCTGCAGGTAATTGAAAGAGAATCATCAACCCAATATCACCGATTTTCTTATTGGCCAGGCTTTGATAATTTGATTTTGGTCATCAAATAGTTCTAAAAATAAAAAATTCATTTTCTCTGAAGGCCTGAATCTCCCCTTCAGCACACTCCACTGAAGTATTTTCACATTTCTGGAGCCTTTGCTGTACTGAATCTTGAAAGTTCTAAGAGAGTCAGGTAAAAAAGGAGATTATATACAAAAAAAAAATCTCACATGTACAGGAAGAAAAAGTCTTTTCTGCATTTCAGAGCACTGGCAGCAGGTGCCTAGGCCAGGTGTAGGTGCCCCAGTCAGAATGGGAGGGAGGCACAGGATTTGAAAAGTCACTTTGGATAATCATCTGAAGGCAATCAATTTTTGCAAGACCTGAATATCCTCAGTATCCATTTGAGTACAGAAGAAGAAATGCTCAACAACTCTATCCATCAGGGCAAAATATTTATAAAATGGACACTTAGAGACGCAAGATTTGCCTAAAAGTAGAATCTCCATCCCACAACAAGGACTGATGGTTCTGGTTTCTGGTCTAGCCCTGAAACCAGCCTCACATCTCCACTCTGCTTCCCAGGCCACACGCCCAGGACTCTGCTCCATGGAAATTGGTGGCCTGGAGCACAGGGTGATCCAGGCTGGAGGAGGAAGACCCGAGTAATTCAGTTTCTGCTCAGCTGTCTCTGAATTAACCCCCCCTCTAAGTCATGCTGATAACCCCACGCAGATGCCACGCTACCCAGATTGGACATTTTGTGCCTCCCTTTCTCAAAAGAACGCTCTTCTCCTTCTTGTCTCCTGGGAAAGCAGCAGAAAGGTTGTGACTGCACCAATATTCTGCTACCAGCGCTGGAAACCTGAGCAGGTTCTACAGAAAACACCCAAGGTCAGCTGCTGGCAATGAACCTCTGCTGGCTCATGGACATTTTAAAGCACTTTGAAGGCTGCTGGTGCCAACGTGCTGCTGAGCATGGAGCTATTTTGGGGCTGAAAGGGGCCCTGCCAAAGGAGAACAGTGGTCACTTAAAAAACACAGACTCTGACTCCATCAAAACTCATCTCTTCCAGACATCCTTCCTGCCCTAATCTCTTTAAAATTCAAGCAGAGAAGTACACGCAAAATTCACCCAGATTTTCAACTTGAGATAGAAGGGGGAAAGCTCTGCCTTAACTCTGCCTCAGCCATTAAGAAAAATGTTCTCCATGTCTCCATTAATTTCCTCCTCAGCCTCAAAGCTGATTTTCCAACAAGAAGCTACAGGGAGTGACATAAAAAATAAATTGGTTTGTAAAAAGCACAGATAAAACATTACCTGGACACAGGAAAGCACTCCTCCAGGAAGATCAAACCCCAGATGCTGCTGAAAACAAAATGGGTTTTAATGGATGGTAGATCTTAGGTCAGCAATAGTCAGAGGGATTAGTGGAAACCTGATTAGATCAAAGTCTCTGAACATGGCTTAGAGAGCACCACATCTGGGCACGGTCATGGAAACCTGAAGGCTGAATTCTGTGTTGAGGGGAAACTTTTTTTGTGTGTGTGCCTTTAATCAGAGGAAGAAGAAAAGCTGTTTGAAAAGTGCTTTGACAGGTGTGAGGAAGATAAGCTGGAAGCAGATCACAAAGACAACAGTGTTTGATAAAGAGAAGACTGGGGATTATCACCACAAACATGCATAAGCTCCATTCTGTATAGCAAAGCATGTCATTATTAATAACACTGCTTATCCCTCTTAAAGCGCTTTAAGCTTTCAAGTGCTATACAAATACTAATCACTAAGCAAAGGTGCCAGAGAATCCTTTCCATATCCCACTGATTGCACAGGTTGAAAGCACAATGAGTACAACATGCACAATGGCAAACACAGGCCTGAGCAATCACCGTAGTCCATAATATTACAAAAGAGATTGTGCTCCAAAGGGAAAGATATCCAGTGTGTATCCATCAGGAAACTGCTCCTACCTGCTGCTGGGGGGGGGTGGGGAACAGCAGACTTGCTGTTGATGCTGCTGGGAGGGAGCTGGAGCACAGAGGGGGAATGGAAACCTTCCATCTGCAACATCACCTACAGGAGATGAGGACGGAAAACTCCTCAAAGGAAGAAACCTGGGGAAACTTTGCAGCTGTACTGGAGAGCAAAAGGTAAAGCTGGGACAAAGATTCAAGAGCAAAAGTAATGTCATTAAAGCAGCCAAGAAGGAAGGTGCTGGATCTTAGCAGTTTCCCTTTATCAGAAAGGGGGGGAAATCAAATAAGCGACTGGCAATCAGAAGGGCTGGTCAGGACACCGGCTCATTCCTTGGCAATGGGAACGAGGAACAAATGATATTAATTTTGGGTAATGATGGGAAACTGTTGCCAATTTTGGCGAATACTGGTTAGAAAGCTCACATGAATGAATCCTTTCTAGCCCTTGATCCTCAGGCTGCCCAGCAGCGTGTTCTGCAGGAGCGCTCAAACAGAATGCACAAAAAGCCAGAGTCTGTCATCGCACAGAGTCGTCCTTCCCACAGCAACACAGAATAACTGCAATTCCCACTGCTCAGATATTAATCCCTGCAGCTGCTGACCCTCCCAGGAAGGGCTGCAGGATCCCACCAGCCTGCTGGGGGCACAATGTGGTTTTTGGTATGAGCACTCTGCACCAAGGTGGGCTCTGTCCTAAGCACCCACCTGCAACCAGTGCTAGTAAAAATGCTTCCTCATCTTAAACCCTCTCTCCTGCTAAGTGGGTGCCATAAACCTGAGCTTTCTGGCCTCAGCTTTTAGTCAAACAGGAACAGAAAACTCAATTATTGGCAAACATGTCCATAATTCTGATGCAGGAAGAACAGAGAGAGCCCCTTCTCTGATCCTAAACCAGAAGCTGCACGAGCTGCTGGAAAGGTGCAGAACAAACTCAAGTGCACTTTTCAAGCAAATCCCATTCACATCCCTGCAGAAAAGGGCTGTGTTTTCTCCAAGGCAACAGGGAGGCAGACCACAGCCCTGGATTAAATGAAATTATCTCATTAACGTTTGTTTCCTTATCTTGTGTTTCATCAGTTAATACAGAAGATGCTACAGGTACCACAAAAAGACTCTTCCATGCAGAAAGGGGAAACACCACAAGCAGTGGAGAGGTCTCATTTTTTTTCCCTGAAGCTCTGCCAAAGCATCTTGGCCTTCAGGGAGGAAAGATTCATGCTTTCTGCATTAAAAACAATAAGGCACAGTTCATGATAAGGCATTGAGTTTTTTATACCTGTTTTGTGATTCCCAGTGCTTTTCACTTGTAAATACTCATGTGGTTGATTTAATTAGCTTGACCTGTAAAAACTTCCTGAGGTTAAGGGTCTTCAATGTTTCCTGTCTCAGGGACACCCAAACCAGTAAAGCATAATGAGATTTGTATCTATGGCTCCTTCTGAAAGTGTTGATCCTTTTTTCCCCCATTTTACTGAACAAACTAAGCAGGATCTTAGAGAGAGGGAGAAGAAAAGAATCGATGGATGGCAGAGAAATAACTCTTTGGAGATGCTGAGGTCTTACCCTTTGTTACCTGCCTGCTGTCAGGGCTTCAGCCCCATCCCATGAATGCACACGGTTAAAACACCAATATCTCCAAAATACCACACTTGAGTTCGGGTTGTCAAAAAAATCAGGTTTCATTTACTGAATCTCCAACTGACAAGTTCCTCCTTCATGTTGCTGTTTGGATGTCAAAGATTTGCTCAGGGGTCCAACAGGCATCAATGTCACTGGGAACAGCCGTGGGATCACCCACAGGGTCTGATTGTACTTCAGCTCCTTTCCCCACATCACACTGGAAATGGCCAGTGCATGGCAGGACCAGCTCGTGCTCTGAAGGAAAGTCAAAGCAAAGTATTCCTTGTTTTTCTGTTTTATCTCCTTTGCTCTTTCTGGTAATTCACTGCTTGTGGTTTTCATTCTTAAATCTGATAATATTTCCCAAATCCCTTCTCATCAGAGAGCTGCCACCTACACGTTGTGGAATGTCTTCCCTGGGATCACAGAAATCCTTTCCCCTTCCAGAAATGCTTAACACTTCTTAGCAACAGACAGCAACACCACCAAATTCCTCCAGTGCCCTTGGATGTGTTTTGGATATTTAAAATTCAAGGGAACAGCTGTCAAGTGAGATGATAATTGTGCTGTCAGCATACTGAAGGAGAATTAGTGAAATTACCCTCCAAAGAATGTACGCTACATAATCTTGTAAGCAAAAAAAAAAAAAAAAAAATAGGTTTCCTTATCACATAGAAAGGGAGAGGTCTGAAATAAGAAACACTCCTCTGGAATCAATGCTGTCTGAAAGATGAAGGGAACCGCATGCATTGCTGGAAGTTGTGATAAAAGAGACACACAGGAGAGGCCAGCTGAGGCCACCAGGGACCCTGGCAGCACAGGGGCACCACTGCCAGACTCCAGAGCATTTGGGAAAGGCTCCAGGCAGCAACTGCACTGTTGTGACCCTGCAGAGAGCTTGTGGCACTGAAAACCCCTACACGTTACATTAATGCCTCTTACTTCAGCATGGCCATGCAGAGACATCTAAAGAACCTCCACACCTACTAAGCTGAGAACTGGGTGCTGTTAGACTCTCATTCCCTTATTTTCTGACCCAAGTGACTCGGTACAAAGTCATCCTGGCCCATAAGAGGTGATACCAAGCTGAGGAGAGACAGTAACACGGTCAGGAATTCAAACCCCTCTGTTGCCATCAAAAGTTCCAGGGCTGATCTCTCCAGCAAAATCTCAAAGGAGGCTCCCACTTTTAGGAAAATCCCAAAAAGCTGTAGCAGAGATGAGCAGGGAATTCCTAAATTCCCACAAGGTGGATATGGCACTGAGCCAGGGTGGTTGAAATAAGGATCACAGCAACTCATTAAAAGACAAACTGCTCAAATAGGCAAGCAAGACAGTCCAGCGTCAAATAAGCAATTTACCTTCTGCAACTGGAAAAATCAACAGCAATTTTAACATTTTGGAGAAAACCCTAATCAGGCAGAAATGAGAAAAAGATGAAAATTGGGAAATGACTTGTGAAACAGCTGCATTTGTCCTGTGGATTTTCCAACAGCATTTGTACAGAGCCGAATGCTCCCATTGCCTCCCCAGAACCAAAGACTCCCAGGCTCCAAGGCAGCTTTCACACTAAAATATTCCTCATTATTCCTCATAATGCAAAGGCAGAGATCAAACCCTCCCTTTCAGTTATTAAACAATCATTAATTGTGATTTCTGCTGCATTTGTGTTGCTTCCACTCCCACTGAAACCACTGACCTGAAGAGAGGTTTTCCCTCTCCATCACAACTCCTCTGTAATGGGACAAGATTTAACCAGACACTTTGCAAGCTCAAAGGTTTCCACGCTTTCCCTAGATTCACAAGGACTCTGGGATGAATATAAAAAGGTCTCATGCGTGCTAGACACACGGATTTGAAAATGGTGAGAAACACCACTTCCCATGGATGGGCACAGACTGGCCTTTGGGATGAGGGCACACAGGGAAACTCAGAAACCAGAGCCAGGATGAGAAGCAGCAGAACCAGACAGAATTGTTCCTTCTGGTTAAAGCTGACTATAAACAAAACACACCCAAATCACTGCTAAAGTGAGAGGCAGCAGCTGTCTTCATTTTAGGGGGAAAAAAGGAATTGTTCATCAGAAAGATTTTGGCAGGTGACAGCCGATGTCAGAGCACACTTTGAAAAGCAGAGTCAGAACAAGGAGCCTTACAGAGTCCACATGTCACTGTCCTTACTCAGGCAAAATTTCCATCATATCCAGAGATTTTTGTCCAGAGTTAGATACCGGGCTTTAGCTCAATAAAAGAGCCTTCATTTCTCACAATGAATATAAAGTCACCCCCATTTTTTAGCAGAACTGCCTTCTGCGAGGAGGCTGGACTTGAATCTGTTCCTTTTTTTTCTCCCCACAAAAATGCTTGCACTTGGTTGAAAAACCTGTGGTTTCTCCTTGTGCTTTTTGGAAGAAGGCAATGCTTTCTGCTGGAAAAAGGGTGAGGAGGGAGAAAAAAGATGAAAGAAATGATCCCTTTCCAACCAGCAGCTCCTGGTTAGGTCAGGGTCTGCATTCAAGGGGCACAGGAAAAAAAAGAGGCAGATACCAGGGAATCATCCACAGGGACAGCTCTACCCAAAGCCTCTGCAGCTGCTTCTCTGCTTCATTCTCCAACTCCCCTTTGGAGAGGGAACTCGCTCCACCTCACCCCCCTGCACAGTGTGATGCTACACCATGGACAACCAAGTTCTTACAGCAGCTCAGGTGTCTGTTGCCAGTATCTCCTGCTGCCTTATGATATTTTTTTTTCCCAACAGGGCTATTCATTCAGTAGAAATCTATTTCAAAGAGTTTCACAGTTAATTCTTTGCACTTTCAGATTATGAAGGATGGAAATTGTTTCACCTTCGCAAGACTGATCTCTTACCAAAAGCACCTCACAGACAAAAGACAGAAGACAGACAGACAGGTGAATAAAATACAAAGGACAAGGAAAATGTGCCTGCTGGTGTAGCTTATCCTGAAGTAAAAAATCCTTTAGAAGTCAGCCAGGTTAATTATCTATTGTATTCATCAATGACTTTCCACTCATTCTCCCTGCAGAAGACAGCTATTATAAAAACCTGTGGTAAAAAACCCCACATTTTTAAGCTGCCCCTTTTATTGCCATTTCCACGGAATAAGAGAAAGGAGGACAGAGAGGTCAGGCACAGACCACAAGAATGCTGTGGTAAAACAACTGCTCAAAGCCACCCCAAGAAGCCAAACAACCAAATGAAATGAGATACTCAGACAAATGGGACCCCAGAAGATTTGTTGAAGTTCCTACACAAATCGAACATTTCTAAACCCAAAAGGTCTTTTTCCACCTCTGGAGGTGCCTCACACCCCCCCATCTCCATCAGACCCAGATGTTGAGGGAAAGGCTGCACAGCAGCATGGGGCATCATCCAGACCCTCAGCAGAAAAGGGAGTAACAAAACCAAATCAGTTTCCAAATGTGTTTGGAGCAGCAGGTGCTGGTGGTTACACGCCAGCAAGGGGAAATCACTCTTTGGGTCTGGATTCTTTCTTAGCCAGAGTTATGCAGCTTGTGAGACTCACACTACTAAAAGGAACACGTTGCTCTAATTCAGCTGACTCTTTCTGCACAGAGATTGGGTTGGGTTTTGTAAAAACCATCATTCCACTGCAATTTTCCTCTTCCTTACTGAAGCTCACTATTCCCAGCAAGTGGCATCACAGATCAAGCTTGCAGCCTCTCACCTACACAACTTCCCGGCCGGGGAAAAGCAATCTTAGAGGGATTTATTATTCCTGTCCCTTATCAGTGGAAAGCAGGTGCGAGAGAAGCATCCATAATCCCAGAGAGACCTTCCACTTGGAAGACTTCCCCTGCTCTCACGGCATAATTGATAACCCTTCTGCCTTAGATTTGGTTACTGAAACTACTCAAACACATTTAGGGTGTTTCGATTTGGTTACTGAAACTATTCAAACACATTTAGGGTGTTTCAGCCACACAGAAGCAGAAAATGTAAGTATGTGTGTCCATATATGATATATACATTTCCTCTGGAAGTTTCTAGGCTGAGCATTAGATCTGTGCATATAATTGAGAATTGCATTTATTGCAACCAGCCCATAATGTTAAGAAATGTATTTATGACTGTCTGAATTACATGTGGAAGATTAACAGCCCTGCAAGTGTTGCTGGAGCTGTTGAACTACTTTTACCAGGACCCCTGGAAAAGGCCCCCCTTAAGGCCATCAGAGACCTCCCACCCCAAAACTTGCTGAGGGCAGGCACGATGAAGCGTCAGAGGGAGATGGGAAAGCTGGCTCTCACAGGGACCTTTTCCCAGCCCCTGATGAGGTACAGAAATGCCTCAGACAGCCCCGTACTTTTAACAAGGTGCTGCTGTAGGGTTTCCCCAAGCTCAAAGCCACACAATTTCCCCCCCATCATCTTTTTAAAAATTATTCCCATTTGTAATTGTTCTTTGCCATCTCATCCAGTAGGAAATACTGACAGCAAAAAGTTCCCTTATAAAGGAGAAGCTGATGATATCAAAAACTACATGGCACAGTCTCAAAGCTTCACAAGCCCTCACTGTCAGATGGATCTTGGTTTCCTATCGATAAATCCAAAGTAGTGTCTTGTCAAATCAATCTTTTTCCTCACTTTCCCTCCTCCCCTATGCAAATTTGGGGAGGAAACCACAGGCTGCAGCTGGCACCAGTCCTTAGCAAGGAAAAGAGATGCTTATGTAAATAAACTAATCACTACCAACATCTTTCTCCAGTGTGTCCTGAAGGCTCTCACCGTCAGACATCCTCAAACACACACCCAGTCCTGTTCCACAGAGCCAGAGTCACAACTTAATTGAGCACAGCCCCACAATCAGAACAATCTTTCGTCACCCTCTCATGCCCAATTCCTTTTCCGTGTGATTTGCATTTCCTGTGTTCTGCCCCATTAACATTTTATCGCGGAGCACAGAGAGCTGTGTCTGAGCAGCCGAAGCCAGACAAAAAAAACCCTCGTGCACTCCAGCCACAGAAGATGGATTACACTCCAGCGCAAGGAATTGCATAACCACAACATGATCACATTTAAATACCCCTCAGGTTATTTCAAATGGTCTTTGATTGGCCAACAGAGGTTCTCCAGCTCTGGCTGGGAGCTCAGAGAGCTGCACACCACAGGCGGGAGCAGAGGAACCACCTGGCACCTGAAGCAGCTGCTCTTGTAGAGCTGCAGAGCAAAGAGAGGGGAAGAAGCACCCACCACCTTTATTGTTATTCCCTGGTAGCCATCCAATAATCCTGTTCTCTAATGAGCAGACAATTCAACCTCAGTGAAGCACAACCTAACGCTTCAAAGAGCTGCTTCTTGTTCTCCCAGCAGGGAGTCTCCAGGGATTGGGCATTAAAGTCATATTTGAAGATAAGGCGGGGAAAATTATGCAGTGAAACTTTGCAGGAGAAACAGAAAATAGAAGGAAGAGAGACTGAAGGCCTAATCTGGCAGAAAACCAAACAAAAATGCACAGCAGAGATAAGGAAGAGGTTTAAAAAAGAAAGTGAAGTGTTTAGATGGCAGAGGAGCTTAAGCAAAGAGATGTTCCTTTTGGGAACGTGAGCTTTAGCCTGATAGATAACACACCTTACCCACAACTCCCATTAAAACCAGAGCTGAGCTTTAGAGCAATAAAGGAAATCAAAATATTTGACAGGAAACCAACAAAGCAACAAACTACAAGAAAACCCTATTTGTTTTTCAATCCCTGCTGGCTTTCTTTCCAGAGCATCTGCTGGGGAAACTCCTCATCCCAATCAAGTCAACAAGACAATTTCAATACACATCAGAAAGCCTTCTGGGCACTCAGCTTTGGGGAGCCAGATAATCTCCAAGATAAAAGCCACAGCCAGTTGATATATCTGTAAACTCCTGCCATCATGGAAATAAGGACATTTAGTTCTGGGAGCAAACAGAATCAATTTTGCAGTGGTGAAGCCCAGCTGGAAGAAAGTGGTAAAGGGTTATTTTTTCTGATGAAACAAGCAGAAGAGAGTCACTCTACAGAACATTACCACAGGAATGAAAAGTAAAAACAGAAAGTGCCCTCCACGCCCTAGTGTTAATTTAATGGTGAAAGGTTTAGGAAAATATTACAATATAAATGGAAAAAAGGACTCCAAAAAAAAAAACTCCATTGCAGATTAAGCACCAACGCACAAGAAGAAATATACCAACAATGCCAGAAACGCCAAATTAACCGGATTTGTAAAAGCTCTGCCAGGATTAATGAGCTATTCCATTCTTGGAAGACCCCAGATTCAAAGCATTTTGGAGACCACATGAAATCCAACCAACACAACACAACAGTCACATGAAGTCACCCCCAGAGCTCCTTTCTAGCATGTTCAGATGGCTCCCATCCCACTCCAGCATCGGGTGGCACAAGAACATTTCTGTGCCACCAGAAATACATATATATTTATTAAACAAATTTATGACAGACTGAGTGACTTAGTCAATGTCATATCATAAACCTCATAGGAAATATCACCCAAACTCCACAGATTTACCATTCTCACCGCAGAAAATAGGAACTTCAGAGCATATCTTGAATACTAACACACTTGAGCTACTATGGACCACAGGCAAAGACACAACTTACAGCCTCTATTCTCTTCATACCTTTCACAGCATCTTTTGCTGCCCAAGGAGTGAAACCACAGAGTCAGGAAGAGGAACAGCGCCTGGGAGAGGCTTCCAGAGGACCTGAGGAGCCAGTGAAGGGAGGAGCAGAGCCCTGGGATAAATAACAGCTGTATCAACCGAGCTGAGCTTCCCTTCTTCATCCTCCCCCCTTAAAACCAGCTGGGTGAGGGATTCAGACACAGCCCATGTGTGGGGCAGGGGGAGGTGGTGCTGCTGCTTGTTGACAAAAGTAACAGCTCTCTGGTTTTGTTCCAGATCCTCTAAACCCAATGAGAAATGCGTGTTCATCCTGGTAGCCTCGACACCGTGCTGTTCAGGTTATTTACTGCACAAAATTGCTCCCAAGATTTGGGCTTCATTTCCCCGTTCATTATTGCCAGGCTCCTCAGAAACACCAGGCTGCTGGCAGCACTTTGTTTTGTTGTCAAGAGAAAGAACCACATCACTTATATTGGAAGAACAAAACATTGTCACAGAGACTTTTTTTTTTTTTTTTTTTTTGGCCACAATAGCTGCCCAAAAAGCTGTCAGAAGCAACCTTTTGTCTCCTAGTTAATCTGCACCGGGAAATGATGAAGTGATGAACTTGCTGCTAATAAATAGATGAGCATCTGCCTCTCTGCAGCTGAGAAATCCTTCCCACCACCGTGGGTAGCGTGCTGGGCCTGATTAACACCATCCCAGTGCTGCAGGTGCCTCACACTGGGATTAATCAGGCGTGCACAGGTTGAACTCCTGGCGCACACTGGAGAGGGCATCAGCTGGCATCAGCTGTGATGCTCTCAGTTGGGTCCCTGTCTCTTAATAGAGCCTCTTCTCTTCTTAGCAGCCCAGCTATTAGCAACCAGAAGATGCAGTAATTGTTTAGGGTCCAATCAGCAGGAAATTTCATTAGCTGCGTAGATTCAGCCTGTGCTTTTTTACGGAGGCCAGGAGGGGGGAAAAAAAATCCCCAGGTTTATTTAAGGAATATCTAAATGTTCCTCAGACAGTTCTCTGAGTGGCCTTTCCAGCCATGCTCTGGGATTCACAGACATTAAGATCATTAATTCCTTCCTAAAAAGGCTTCCCATAAATAGATACGACAGGAACTTGGGACCATTAATTGAAGGTTTTTCCTGAGAAGCTGCAAGAGGAGCCCTTGGGCACCTGGTTGCTTCTGCACAGGAGCAGGGGAGAGGAAAAGAAGGGTTTTAGGTGATGAATGCCTCCCCAGGGACACGGCCAGTGGGTAGAGCTGAGCTGTTTGCAAGTGAGCAGAGATGCAGCCAGAGGACCTCGTGTCCTGTAGCTCCCAGGACCTTGGGTACAGAGCCCGCAGCTGAGGGGCTCCGTGCCCCAGTTTCCTTCATTTCTAAACCAGAACTAAATATGAATATTCTGCATTCAGAAATTTTGCTGATGCCCATAAGGGAAGAGGCCTTAAGCTTAAGGGGATGTACCTCTCCTGAAATTTTTGTCTCGTATTTTTGTAGAATATTTGGAAGCATTTCCATCCCCTACAAAAACTCTCTCTATAACAAGGTAAGACACCCTCCAACAAGTCAAACTCTTCTGCTCTGCCACATCTCTTATTTTTCTATGCATTAAAATAAGATTTTCCGTGTTTCACCTGTCTGCTCCTGTTCTCTGAGCAAGAAACAGGACTTCAGCAATCCTTTTGAATGTATTAATTTCATTTAACTCTCCTGCTCTGCTTAAGGCCTGGTGGGGTCACTTGGAGCTTTAACCTCTCCTTCTGTGTTCCAGCCTGGCACTGACAGATGCCATTCCCAAACCTGCCTTTTCTTCTTCTCAGACTCACACAGCAGCTCCATTAACCTGCTCTTATTGCAGTTATAAATGAGAGGTCCACAAATTTATCTGGTCTGAACCCAGAAGCTGCAGCTGGATCTGTTTTTACGCGGAGATGCCCAGCGTGGTGTGAGACCCCTCACGGAAGCTCCTGCTCCTTTCTCCAGCTGCTTTGAAGCTGCACAGCAAAGCACTGCTGGGCAGGGAGCAGCCCCAATTTGGAAGACATCCTCTTGCCCTTTACCATTCTGACTGCTTGTCACTGGTAGGCTCATTAGTAGAATTTTGCAAAGCTTTTTAAAAGTACATCAAGGCGCTTTCTGAGGAGATATGTCACTTTGGACTCTTAAGCTTTTTTTATTACCTATAAGCTGCTGAAGTAATAAAGTCACACTAGTACCTTAAAGGAGTTTAAATCATGAAAATTTAACAAGAGAAGAAAGCAAGCCAATTTGAATTATTAGAACTGCTTTTTTCCTTTTGGTTTGCTATTCACAGACCTGTTGGAGGCCCCAGCATGTGAGGTCATGCTCAGACTGATTTCAGGCCTGGAATTCAGCACAACTAACCCACTAGACTGTCTGGAGACATCCAGACCTTGGGAGTGGATTGTATTTCAAAAAAAAATTAAATAGTCAAAAATTAACATAGCAAGGCAAATTCTCTGTGTGGAATAACTCATTTGAAGGCAAAGCCAATTTACGGGAAACAAAAATATGGCTCATTGTGTTCTCCARTTCGTGTTTTCATCCTTTACTCTGCCCAGACTTAGACTAATTATTCTCTTCCTACTTCCCGTAGCAATCACTGTTGTATGCTTTAATAACTCTTAATGTTGTATATTTTGATAACTCTGAGCGAATTGGAGGCCCCAGGCTACTCGTGCCCTGACACTTTGCAAGTTCCACATGGAAACAGGACCTCTAAGCCAGAACTAAGACCTAGCAGCAGAGTTTGGGATTGTATGAGCGTGTCCCTCAATTTGTGTTGCAAACCAATCATAAATTCCTGGTGGGAAATGGATTTAACTCTTCTCTGATGGCACAGAGAAGCYGAGTGGGGCAAGGCCTCTGGTCCCACCGTGATTTCATGTCTGTGCACGTGTCATTAACAGCATCCATCAGCAACTCAGCTCCTCAAGGAGAGGTTAAACCAAAGGGATGAACGCCTTCCCACACCACCAACAGTTTTCCAGCAAACACTGGGCTTGGRCCCTGCAAAAATTGCCACACCACTCCCTGTGGGCTTTACAGGTCTGCATCAGAGAAGCTCTGGCTAAGGAAGGGGGCTGGTGAGAGGAATTCCTGTTTTCAGCAGGTTATTAAGTTACTCAGGCATACAGCATTATTGCAGCACGCTGGAATTTTTAGCTCTCCTGCTAAGCTCAGCCCTGGCTGGCTTTTGTGTTACTCTTGAGTTCAAGAGCAAAGTCTTGCCCAGAGAAAGGGTCTGATTTACTCAAAAACTTCCCAGCTGTTCAGAGGCAAAGGGGAGGGAGTAAAGCAGTGGACCAAACAGTTGTCCCTGAAAAGTAAATAAAGAAATATCAAGGCATTTGGAGCATTAGGGGAGGAGAATGAGAAAAGGTAAATATTGGTGATGGGTAACAAGTAGATACGATCAACAGTGAATGACAGGGAAGCCTTTTAAGAGTAAATAAAACCACCATCCTCATCACCACCTCCAAAATTCAGGGGAAACACAAAGAATCAAAGAACATTTGATTCCTTGAAAACACTCCACCATCCCGCTGCTGTAGGGCAAGGATTTTTCTTTCCAAACCAGGAACTTCTAGGAAAGATGAACATTGAATGACATTTTAGAATTGTTTTCATAGAAAACAAGACATTCAAACTTAGAAGTGATGCTGATTTGGGGACAGATGATGTGATTTYATGTCACTTAAGTGTAGTCTTTCCAAGTAGCTCTGGTTTGTTTATTTTTATTTTTTTTTCTGAGTGCAAGCAGYCAGCTCACAGGTCAGCAGACACGGAGCAGCATGGCATCAAGAGCTGGTGTTGACAGGGACAGAGGGGGCAGTTAAGGACTTTAACTTGTTATGAATAAAAATAAAAACAAGCATTGATGAGAAAACACATCRCTTTTGATATTTTTTTCAGTGCTGTCTTCCTTTCCTGTGCTAATGCCCGTGGCACTCGGCCTCCACGTGTGCTTTCCCAGGCTCTGTCACCCTGGTGTGATGCTAATGCTGCCCCTTGCCTGGAATGGATAAAGCTCTCTCTGCAGCTTGTATTGATTGAATCTACTCAAGAGACACTGGAGTTAAGCAGTTCTCAACCCAGTGGGCAGGGAACCATTCCCAGAGTGGAGCAATAATACGCCTGGATTCCCAGACGGCTCTGAATAGTCACAAATCAAAGCAAGGCTGAATTACATCTTCAGCCACAGCAGAAAAGTGATTTTGAGCTAAAGCAAAAATAAAAACCCAAACAAACAAATCCCCCACGTTTATAGCAAAGCCATTTGGGCAGAAAATCTGCTCYTCCAGCACTTGAGAGCACTTAAAATTCTGCCCAAATGCACCAGAGAACCCAGAAATCACAGAAGCCCCACAGCTTGGGAATGGAACCAACATTCTCAAACCCAAGGCAGGAAGATCTCCCACTGCTCCAACCAAGGCCCACCAGAAGGAAAGGGATTGAAAGCAAACAGGAGAGAACCACCACAGCTCCAGGGCTGTGAGGAGCTAAACCACAGCTGTGGGGCTGCAGAAGAAGAGCCAGGGAAGGAGGCATTTTGTGGCTGAGCACCAGCCTCTCGCTCCCTGCCAGAGTCTCCACTCACCAAGCCGCGGGCAGACTATGGAATTCCTCCTGGTGCCTCRCTCCAGCCTGAGCTGCCCAGTTTAAGCAGGTTTGAAGGCCAAAAAGTTGGTGTTTTCATGGCAACATAACTCCAAGGCAATAGCAATCCTGCTGTGGAATCCTAGTGGAGTGGAGGCAGCTGGAGAAGGTTTCCCCTCCTGCTTTGTCAGTAAAACACCAGAATCTGATTTCAGGTAATAGAGGGGTCTAAGACAGGTTTTGCCATTCTGCAAAGGAAAGACCCTGGTTTTATCAGTGTTGAAGGCAAACCTGCAAAGCAACTGCCTGTTCAGGTGTAGCACAAAGATGTAGGAATAAGATGATTTTAAGAAGAATTATAATAACACTGCCCACTTAGCAAACCCAGCATCTTCCTACCTTTTCCTTCTCCCAACCCAGTGCCCATTCCTCCTTTGCTTTTGCTGTCACTGAAGTCAATATTRTTAACATGAAGGCTGATGCAGGATGCACTTTAAGCCCAAACTCCCCAAAAGAGAGTCCCTGTCTCAGTTCCAGCATTGGAAATGATGATAAAGGTGAGTTTAGCCTGCATAGCAAATAGTCCATGGTAGGGCATTAGAATTTCAAGGCTTCAACCCTATAATCAATACGGGAATAGTATTAATTTGTAAGTTAACATATGAGGAGATTGCACTCTGCTCACRTAACAGGCATGGCCACAAAGAAAAGTGGCAAAACTTACAGGTAATAAAACTCACTGTTTGCAAACAGCTGCACAAAGCACTATTTGAACTATTTCTCTCAAAGTATTTTTCCTTCTATGGAAATAACTTTGCCTCAGATGGCAATGGCTTCTACCAGACGATCGCATTTCAAGGCTTTGTGAGCTGAAAGAGGCACCAGCCCTTCTCCCTCACCCACTGCACCAGCCAGGGCCCCACACGGGCACTGAGACCGGGGTGGGAAAGGGCTGGGTGTCACCCCACAGGACACAGGGGACTTCAGTGGGCACAAACCCCAAGAAGAGGGCCCAGAGAAACATCAGAAGTGCCATCAGTTCTGGGGAGAACGCAGAGGGCTGTGAGCTGGGTTGGGTGGGAGATGAGCAGAGACAACACGGAGCAGCCTTGGACACCCGGCTGAGAGGGTCCCAGAAATTCACATATTAATCTCAACACAGCCAAGGTATCCCTGTTCCCACAGAAACATGGCAGCGTATTTTGCAAGTTTGTGCCATTCCCAGCCTCCAGCATGCTCCTGAGCACACAGCACTTCCGAGGGAAATTAACCTTGACATTCACCAAACCATTTCAGTGATGGCAATGCCCTCCCAGGCTCCCCACACAGATTYGTCTCCCCATCTTCCCCAAATGAAAATTCTTCTCATCACCCCATTTCTCCTGAGTTAACAATGACACTCAGTGGTCAGGAGGATTCCCTGCAGTCTACACTCACGCTCCAGCATCCAACAGTTAATATTCACTATATATTGCACACAGCAAATGTCTTCCGTGAGCTTCAGGATCCTGAGACGGGGTTCAAGGGGTACAGAAAGATCATGGAAGGRAAGGCTTAGGAAAAAGGTGAAACCAAACCATAATCTCTTTTCCAATTTGTGCAGTGACCTGGGAAAAATGTTCCATCAATCCACATCCAGAATATTAAAAAGCAGAGCAGAAGAGGCAAAGGCAGCTCTAGATCAAATTATTAAACCGAGAACATGGAGTCAGAGCGRGTCCCACTGCTACCACAGAGATCCAAACCACAAGAGTTAGTTACTTATAATGTGAAACTTCTGGTTTSTCCTCCTCTTCCACCCCCAAGGATGGATGAAAAACAACTGCACAGCTCCAAACTCTGCCTCTGGARCTTGGTTCTGTTGCTTTCTTGACACAACAGAATTTCTACCTGTGCTCCAGACCCAGTAAATCACRGTGTGATGTAAAACCGGGAGAGGATTAAAAGGAAACGCTGTTGTTTGTGGGCAAATGCGTGGTGGATAATCCGAGTCCATCTCCAAACAGCATTTAATCAGCAGTTTGAAGGATTCCTCCACGTCTCCAGCAGTAGAAATCACACTGGGATGATGCYTTTCAGTTTTGACTGAGACACAACAGAGTTTTGCAATGAATTAAGTGTTTGATTTACAGYGTTCCTGTGCTGAAAGAAAAAGCAAGCAATTAGATATCACACTTCAGCAGTGTAAATTATGTACATCCCAGATTCTGTTTCTCAAAACAATTCTCCTCCCTAAAGTTCTGTGCTTATTATTTTTCAGGAAACAGTTTTCAATATATTTTTTCAATATATCTGGGCTATATCTTTAGGCAAGTGCACGAAAAGCAGAAATTATTCTTTTAAACTATTTTGCAATGTAAAGCACATGCAATTTTAATTGTATTTATACATTGACAGAATATTAAACCATGTCTTTTACTCCTTCTAACAATAATAATTCTGTTCATTCAGGACTGCTCGTTTCCCTTTGGACTGGAACAGTAGCACGCCAGAAAGAAAAAGGGTTTCCACCCTATTTATTTGSAAAGACAATTCACTTCAATCTTCAATCAGGGTTCTGGTTTTTTCTCTTACCACTGTGGCATAACTGTGTTTTCCATCAATCCAGTGAGAGCATCACTAAGATGTACCTTACTGTTAAACATCATTACAGCTGCTAAGTCGAGCATTTAAAAGACAGGAAAGGCAAGAATTCACGTTTGGCTCCCAGCGTGTTGAACTTCATAACAAGATCTGCCCCCTAGTTCTCAATATTTTATGCTCAGAACTGCACCCACTGAGCACAGCTTAGGCTCCCTAGAGGCACCCCTGGCAATGCCCACGTCTCTCCAGTGCCACGTTCAGGGTCTCACCTGGCTGCAGTGAGTACTTGGGAATGCCCACCACGGACTGTGGCTGCAGGACATCAGCTGATGAGACACCAGAATGTCAAACACAGCGAGTGCTTCAAATAAGGAGCTGAAAACCGTTTGGGAGAACCATTATTTAATCAACTTTCCCATCAGCAGCTCAGAAGTCAATATAATTTGGAGGGGAACTGGACTGGCACAGGGGCCCTGTCGCTGTTTTCCCCACGGACGAGTAGGGAAACGACACGAAGTCCAGGCTCAGGGATARATGGAAGAGCTTTAATGAACTCTCAGAAGGCTTTTATATGTCAGTTCCCAAAGTGTATTAAATGGCATAAGGTAATTGGTTTTTGCCATCCACCCCCCAAGGGGATTGGTCAAGTTATAAGACACCCATCTCTGAATGTTTTTCTAGTCAGAACCTTAACAATTCTGCAAAACAACCTGCAGGTGCAAGAAGTTTACAAAACTAACATTGGTTTGAGTTACTTGCATGGGAAAGACAGAACTGTCACAAAACGCTGCAGAGAGCTGAARAAATTCTCTGCTGAAGCTTTTTCAGCATCCATAGGGCTCCCTGTGACCCTCGGGTCACCAGGCAGGGACAGCCCCTGTGCCATCTAGCCCATGGTGAGAGCTACAGGACACTCAAATACACTTAAGGACAGAATTTTAGAGGCATTCAAGGTTGAGGTTGAAGAAGTCTCATGTGGGTTGCACGTACCCAGAATAAACAAGCACAGTTCAGCACTGATGAGCAAACTGCACTGGGCATTTCTAGTGCTAAAAGGCATTTCATAATTAGCTCCACAGCTCTCTGAGATGAATAGCAGCCTAGAAAATAGCATCCTTAAGCCATGCCTTTCCTCCCTGTTTACCATTCCAATGATGGAAGGGTAAATTAAAATGCTCTGGCATAAAGAAGCATGAGAGAAACTGAAGATTCTACCTCCCATAAAACTTTAATCAGATTCACTGACCAAAAAAAAAAAATTCTGATTATTAAAGTGATATTTAAATTAAAACTCAGAAGGACTCCAGCTGCCAAAATAAGAGGACTCAGTTTTGCACAGCTCTGACACATTAACATAAATCCCAGCCAGATTAATAAGCTCAGAAAGCCAGCAAAGTGACCCAAAATGTGACTTTTGCCCGTGGAACTCTGCTCCCCTTGTCAGACTCCTGCAGGATTGACACCAGTCAGGAACTAATCTTTCTTAGGAAGGAACTGAGCTGGTAAGAAGGACTCAGGGTCGGAATGCGCTGCACACAAATGCCCTGCCCCAGAGACACACGGCACACCAGCCAGGAAGGTCACTTTATTTACAGGGCAGGTGCTGAGCATTTAATCACACACCCAGACCATCCTAAGCAGGTAATTACAGGCCACCAGCCAACTCATTATTTCTTCCTTTTCCCCATGCTCAAGCCTGCAGCTGCTACATAACAGAGATCACACTCTGACTTTATTCAAACTTTCAATACACACACAGTTAACCAAGAAGACTATTTAGTAAATAATAGCTGCTATCAATATTAATGGCAGCTCCATTTGCATGTTGTTGGGGAAATTATTTACTTACTAAGACCTGGGGGGGCTCTTGGAAAGCAAATGAAGGTCAGTCAGAGATTAAACTTGCTCCAGGCCTTGCTTAGCTTAGATAACCCAGCAAATGCCTGGCTCCAGAGCAGCTACTCCATGATGAACCTATATCTCAGCCAGGTGATTACAACCAAAAATTTTTCAGAACAAGAGAAACAGAAATTCTCCTAAATCTCCTCATCTCTTCCCCCACCAGCCCTGATGCACAACAGAGCTTTTATCCAAAGCCCGGGCACTCCATGGAGTCRTAAACCAGGATGTGGGGGGAAATTCTCTCCCTTCCAACCCCATCTTTCAAGGGCCACATTCATGCCCTGAAAATACATCAATTTAATCCTCTCCCTTCTGAACTCTGTTTGAAAATGGGATCTTGCATAACTTCTGAGTGAAAATAAAGGAGAAGTAGAAAATAGAGATCATCAAAATAGGATCTCCAGGTGCTGCAGAGGTAAGAAAGGCATATTGTGTAACAGGATAATAAAAATAATTTACTCCTGGCTTTTGAACTGTAGAAAACAAAGCATTTCACAACAGTGCTAAACATTATAACCTGTTTACAGCAGAGAGACTGAGGCACAGCAAAGAACTTATTCATAACCCTACAAACAAGAATCAGCACCAGGAACTGCACCAACCYCCCAGCAGCAGCTTCAGTGCTCCACGTCCAACCCTGCATCATCCAAGGACACCAAACAGCTGACAGGTGGCTGGGGAAATTGAAACACAGGGAATGCAGAGGCACAAAAGAGAGATTTTTATTGTTCAGCTACCCTGTATGACATTTGCTTCTATAAGATTTAAATAACTGCAGAACACAGGTTTTCATCAGACCTATTCAGATCAGGATGACTCAAGTCCCAGAAGTGGCTTTTTTTCCTGCCCTCATTTTCAGTGCAAGGTACCTGAGAGCTCACACTGATGCAGGCACTGACACTGCAAGTGTTGGAGCTTCACCGGCAGAGTTTGGTGCCCAAGCTTTGTGGTTTTCCCTCGGCAATGATTATACCAAGACAATGACTACACCTCTCAAAGTCACCCCTATTGAGACAGAGARCTCAGCAAGTATTTATCCAAACTTTAACTCTTAGATCCAGCAGGTATCCTTTTCCTGTGAAAAATGTCATCCCTATAGAAGGGGGGAAAAAAAAATCTAATTTTTCTGGTTTCTAGCAACCAAGGTCACTTTTTGAAATGAAGCATTGAAAACCGACACTTTTCAGCCAAACCTTACAAAAGTTAATGTTCAGCCAAGAACAGCCTGCTCTCAGTTCCCTGAAAAGTTAGAACTGTTTGAGGATATGGATTGCTTTTAAAAATAAAAATAAAAACAGCCCAAATTCAGGTGTGTCAGTACCACATGCAAGGTCCTGGGAAGGAAAGAAGGACAAAGATGGGCTGGGGGTGGCCCTTGCTGCAGGTCACCACATGTAGGCAGGACATCAGGTGTGTGAGGTGCAGAGAATATCCTTGGCTGCAAAGAAACTTCACCAACTTCTCCACAAGCAACAATCTGCCCTTCAGTCTCTCTTCGCAGCGCAGCAACAGGGACATTTAAACAAAAAAAAAAAAAAAAATATATATATATTTACACGAGGCCCTCTGAGAACTAAAATCTCTTTGCTTTGTCGTGCAAACACAGAGTTTTGTGGAGCACTGCAGGATTCCACCTCCCCACCACCCCAGGCACCCTGGGGCAGGGCGGGGGTGCCCTGGCAGCCAGTGTCACCAGGAGTCGGGGACAATGCCACCCTCCCAAACCCTCATCTCCCGGGCATCACTGAGCTTCAGGGTGTGCCAGAATACGGGAACTGCCTTGATGTTGATGCCATGATGATTTTTTTGCCTTTTCTTTTATAGCCTTTTTCTACCTTTTTATAACTTCTGTATTCTTAGTGCTTTTTGCCKACATTCTTGGACTTGTTTGTCAAGCCAGGAGACGAAACATTTTAGAAGCTTCGTAGTTAGGGATCAGTGTGCCCCAGACCCCAAGGTCCTCTCCAGAACACATTTTGTAAACTAAGATAGAACCATCCAGGGGAAGGTTCCTTGGGGAGGGGGGCTCACTCGAGCCTCTCATTGGGGAATCTTTGATAGAAATGCTAATTAGTAACACCTATAATGTGATACCAGATCCATTGTGGGTGTGCATTGCGGTGTGCATGGAGGTGCATTCGACCTGGACCTGGTGCACCTAAGGATCCTTAAAATAAATACCAAGATAAAATCCCTTTTTCCCTTCTAACCGCGTTTGACTCTTGATTTTAAGACCAGGAAAAGGCATCAATACAAAGATGATTTCAAGACATTTCTGAACTGCTCAAGGCTGCTTTCACACCTAGAAACAGGGAGGGAGCTCCATAAAGAATCACTTTACTTTTTCCTTGGGATCGTGTTGATAAAGCTGTTTAAGCCCGCTGAAGGAAAACGCTGTTCACACACACGTGGCTGCAGCTGTAGCAACTGCCTGGGTGATTTTTCCTCTGGGGCAGGGAGGCCATCTGGATGCTGAAGGTGTGGTCCAGGCTGACCCAAATTCGGCAGCACAGCCAGCTGCCACAAACCTTTCCCAGCTCAGCTTCCTCGAGACGCTGGCAGCATCCTCATGATTGAGCCAGGTCCAAATCTGGGCTGAGCATTCCTGGACACTCTTCCCCTATCACACAAACTTTATGCCAGTTTTTTTTTTTTTTACAAATTGTAGAAAAATCCTTAGTGGAATTGCAGGAATTCGAGGCTACAAATACAATTTGAGTGAAAGCTCAGTGGGAAGCAAACCTGGATGCAGCTCTTTGGCCAAAACAGCAACTTCTGCTGTGGRGCAACCCCTGAGCCCAGAAAGAGTTAAATACAGCTAAGCTTCCTCACTGCTCCAAACCTGTAAAGTAAATAAATAACAGATTTTCTAGGCTGAGGCATCTCCTGTTATCAGCCTGGAGGGATTTTATATCCATGAGTTAAGCCATAAGAAGACATGCTTATGTAACAGAACAGTTTACGGGGCACCAAAGAGCTCCAGGCACTGCTTTAATGCCTCATAAACTTCCAGGCTTTGGGGCATCAGTATTTACACTCCCCCCTTCATTACCTCCAAGATTTCCTGGGATTTTAGCATAGCACCGTTGCATTTTATTAAAAAAAAAAAAACAAACCACCAAAATCTAATTTCCTGCCATGTCGGCAYGTGACATCATTGCTCTGTCCAAATTAAAAAGAAATCAAGTGCCATGCTCCTGTTCACTGCCTTTGTCATCTACATGAAGCTCCTTTTGTTAAATAAGGGCTGGAAACGACAGCAGCCCAGCACCTGCTACAGGGCAAACCACGGGATGTGCCCTCAGYGCCTTGAGATTCTGACATTTCATTGACTCAGACAAGCAGAAAGCACAAGGCAGAGCTGGGGCAGTGTTGGAGTCCAAAGTGCAGGGAATATTTCTCTGCCTGTTTT
>RAHM01000190.1:1072787-1100991 GCA_003713295.1 Parotia lawesii | reverse complement strand
GCAAAGTGTCAGGGCAGCACCTCGGGTGGGCAGAACCTGCAGCTCCTCCTGAGCAAACTGCTCCTGGCTGCCCRCTCCCAGGGCGTCTCCCAAAACATCTCACAAAGTCCTTTTGTTCTCAGGACGGGCTGCATTTGGGAGCAAAGCGCTTTCAAATGATGTTTTGGTTATGGAACGTACCCTAGGAAAACTGAATTATGTAATAAGGGCTTTTGTAGCTGCTTAACTGGCCAAGAACCACGGCTGGGCTGAACCTTTGGGTATTTGGTCTCTGCAATGGCTGTCTTTGACCTCTCTCCAGCCACTTTTCCCTCTACATCCCACAACTCTCATGCTCTGCAGAGAAAATACCAAAATRACAGAGATCTGGAGCCCTTCTCTTGACCATCACCCAGCCAGGGATGAGCRAGGGGCACCTGCTCTGCCTCACACGTGCCCCTGCCCTCGGCTGTCCAAGGACCAGGTTCAGCAGTGCCCACGTGGCCCCCAGCCCAGGCCAGCTCTGTGTTTACAAACCCACACCAGTCATTTGGGAAAGGATCTCCATGGGCTTAAAAGCAGTGATGGAAAATTATTTGGTATTCATCCAAAACCAAAACAAATCGGTCTCACTCAAGCCAGGACACCTCACCCTTGAATTCCCTCCAGGCAAGATCAGCAGCAGATAGAACAGTGCCAGGCTTTATAAATGTCACAGAACAGGCCCAAAACTCCTTCTGCCTTCACTGATTAGAAGGAAGGAGAGGCTGTTATGCTCAACTGCCTTGGCCTCCCGTGTTACACAAGCCAGGGAGCTCACCAGGATTTACTCCAGGTGGAAACTCTCAGGAACCAACCCTTTGTGACTCTAAAAAGCACATTTATCCAAGCTGCTTTCCTCTGGAAAAGATTGTTTTATTCATACCGGCTAAGCATTCTCTTTTGTATCCCTCTGGAGAGTTTCAAAATCCAGCATTTAATGCTGATGGGAGAGAGGAGRAAGAGTCAGGATTTTTAATCATGTCTTGGCTAAAGAGCACCAAAAATGAGCTTCTAAATCACCTGTGGCTTTGGGATATTCCCTGCATTCAGAGGTTAGAGGGTTGTAATTGGAGTGGTACAGCTGATAAGGAAACCTGCAGTGTGTCTRGGAAAGCAGGAACAGATCAGGAACAAGTCAGGGTGGACCTCCATGATGAGATGGGACAATCCACTGCCAGACACTGGAGAAGATCCCAGGAAAAATAAAAACCAAACAAGCAAACAAACCAAAAAACCCCAAACAGGTTCTTCTCCTTAGTGCTGAGCAAAGAGAAATGGGCAGGAACTGATCCCCAGGAAATTCCACCTGAACATGAGGAAGAACTCCTTCCCTGAACAGATTGTCCAGAGAGGGCGTGGGGAGGTTGAACCAGATGACCTCAGTGATCCCTTCCAACCTTACCCATCCTATGAAATCCTTTCTGCTGCTCTTCAGGCTTTCTCTGCTGACCTGCAGCCCCTCTCCAGGTTTCTCTTTCTGGCACTGGCATCAAACTAGTAGGAGTGGGATGGATGAAGGCTCCCCTTCCCCAGAAACTTTAGATTAAAGCCCTCTTGTTATGTTAAAAAAACAGTGTGTGTGTGTTTTTAAATGAAAACCACAACGAAATTGTGCAGGGTATTTTTTTTTTTAGAGTCAGAAACCAATCAAAATTACCTTTCTTATAAATGGCCATGACTCATCCAGGCGTCTCTGTTGAAGTGGTGGATTTCTTTCCAGTAATTTAATAGCTGAAAGAGTTTATCACAAAAACAACAAGCCACCATCATTAATATTCACACAGAGAAACCAGAGAGGTTTTACAAAATCTACTTGCATTTGACATTTCTCCCAGCTCCAAAGAGCGAGCATGCATTCCATGGGACTGTTTGTTCCTGGAAAATGCAGCCCCAGCTCAACTCCATAGATCAGTTTGTCTAGAACAAACATTTTGTACTTACAAACAGCGTCCTAATTGGCTAAATGAAGAAAGCAGAACATTTGCTCCACGTAACTGATGGGGACGTATTTCCTTTGTCTGCTGCCACATTGCCCAGCATATACATCAGGATAAGAAAAAATACTTGAGCATATCAATAAATCCCATCTGCCAAAACTCACAGTTATAGTTTTCATGCCTGGATCTCTGCTCAGGTCCTGATGAAAACTGACATTTTTCTGACGCGAAGAAGAGAATTTGTGTCCAGACGGACACATGCTGGGAATGAGAACTCTGTCACCTGGCTCGTGGGACTCTCCAAACTGAGRGATGATTTAATGCATATCTTTGACTTCCTGCGTATTCCTTAACCCCTCAACATTTTCGTCATGCAAACCACAGCATGAAGCATATTTCTGTATTAATGCTCTAAATCTCTTTAATGCCCAAGGYGAGTCTATGAAAATTTTCCTTAATTCAGAATTTTTCGGAGACTGCGAATGAGTTTCCAATGATGAGGCAGAAATCATTTCTTCTCTCACCATACCAGAATCTGTAAGTAGCTCCTATTTACTCACATCTCCCAGCAGAAGTCAAGGATGTTTGAATTAGGTTTTTTGAGGAATTAACAGAAGATACAAAGAATCTTYATTGAGMAGCAAAATTAATTAAAGTTCAACAGCCTGGAAATTAATTTTAGATTTYCTATACAAAAATGTTCATTCCCAAAGATGCCATCCTCAGTCCTGGCCTGGCTTCTTTACACCAAAATGATCAAGGGTGGAAGCACTTACATTGTGCACTTCAAAAGTKAAAATCAGTGCTGAAGAGAAGTCCCAAGCAGTCAGGAACGTGATCCAAATGGTCCTGCTCAAAACAGGGTCTGACCATGGGAGACACCTCATCCTGCAGGACAATCACACAGCTGAGCCCCACAGTAACAACTCACGTGACTGAGAGGTCCCTCYATTTTARTTTAAAAGCATTCAGTGCAAAAAGAAAGAGCTTTCCACAGTCCAAGTTACRTAATCRTTTTGTTTCCCAACAAAAAACWCCATTAAAATTGAGCTCCCCTGCATGGATGTGTTCTCTGTCTGGCAATTTCAGCAGACCCTGCGAGGCTCCATCGGACTGGGACTGGTCAAGAAGAGCTCCCCAGCAAAGCCACACAGCTTTTCTCCATCCCCACCTGCCTTTTTCCTCTCCCTGACCTGTGCAAGGCACCAGCTGAGACAGGAAGATATTCCCAGAGCTCCCAATCCCCAGGGCAKCACTGCCCACAGGAGGAAAACAGCACCACTGAGGGAACTGGAGATGGTTTAATCAAACCAGACAGGGACCRGGCTGTATAGAACCTTCTCTCTCCTTCCTGACCCCTAGCACCCTGTTTTTGTCTCTGCCACACCCCAATCCCCAGATTAATTATGTAAAACTGACACAGAACCCTCTTTTCCCTGACACTCTCATCCCACTTTTCTACACACAGGCATGAAGCACTCTCCAACCACTTTCTCCCCCTCTCTGCTGTGTCAAACRTTCACATAATTTATTAATCCATTCRAAGTTCATCCTCCAAGAGCCTATTCCTGTGTTTATGTTGAAGCACCAAAGCTGCCAAACCCACAGAGGACCGCAGTGTCCAAACCAGCAGTGATTTTGGCAGCGCACAGAGCCCCATGTGATGTATCCAGCACCGCAGCAAAAGCTCCAGCAGCTTTCTCTGATCGTTTTGGAGTGGAACAGGAGGTGTTTTTCTTAAGTGCAAAGCATTTAATATAGCAGCAGCCGCTAAACTCATTAAGCCAGCCCAGACAATGATCACATCATTACCATAATTCCATTTAAAGCACTTGCCTCTTTTAAGAGGACCCACACAACACAATCATTACAACGTTTTCCTGGCAGTTACCATCCTTGTTTGTTGAGGCAGTGGGAAGTGAATTGAAACATCCTCATTTTTCTTCGATTAAGAGCTCAATTAGGAAATAAAAGACTTACTGATGTCGCCACAATATTTCAATGTCCCAATTTTTCCACTGAAGACCACAGAAACATCTCTGGACTTCAAAAGATGAGCAAATTGAGCTCCTTGCTTGTGAGCCAGCACCAATATGAACTTTACTGATCACTTCTGTCCTGTTTAGAATAAAATTCCTGTTTCTCATGACCAGAGAGTGTTTTGCAAAGGCAGTAAGAGAACACTCACGTGGTTTTTATAGAATGCAAATGCAGCACCTGAGAATTCCTCACCACATCTCACAAAGCCTGCATGTCCGCAGGAAGGCACAATATTCCCTAAGGAGCAGCATGGAGAGAAAATATATCGTGAAAATCCCATTACAGAGCCCTGAGTAGAAGTGCCAGAGAGCCACCCCCGACTGCTGCTGCCCACCCAGCACCTGCAGGGAAGAAATTGCTGTGCAGGTGATGAGAGACAGATCTTTGGGGACAGCCTGACAGCAGGGTGAAGCCACCYGRGTGTGAAAATGCCTCTCAGAGAGCAAGCTGCTGGTCAGACATCCAGCATCAGCTGGAATGAACCTCACATCCATTTCTGGGCTAAAAAAGACACTAAATTATACTTTTTCCAGGTGTGAAAATGCCTCTCAGAGAGCAAGCTGCTGGTCAGATATCCAGCATCAGCTAGAATGAACCTCACATTCATTTCTGAGATAAAAAGACACTAAGTTATACTTTTTCCAGGAAGGACTGCGTGCTCTCACATTTCAAAGCTGCCAGGTGAAGGATACAGATGGGTAACTCCACGTCAGTGGGAAAAGTGGTTTTCCACAAAACCCTACCTTGCCCAGCCATTCACTGTTTCCTGCAATTCATCGAGTGAAACCGCAAGGCAGCAGGTTTTAAACAAAGAATGTGGAAATCTTTTCTACCCACACCTATGGAACTAAACCAGGGAAGGGTCTGCCCTGGCATGAGGTGGCCAAAAGCCAGTGAGGAGAAAACACTGCCCGTGCCCACCTCTGCCCCTCTCTGATGCTCCTTGCCTGCAGTGATTTTTTCCTCTCTAACTTTTGATGGATACAAGAAGAGCAGTATCAGCTTGCCACGATTTCCTCAAGATCCTACAGCAGCAAACCCAGAAAAAACAAGAACTTTATGAATAAAAGATCTCCCAGTTTTCAATCTTCTTGATTTGGTTCATGCTAGTAATTTTTCTTTCCTCTCATGCGAGAGTCAGAGCAAGAATTGAAGGCTACAGGTAGAGAGATAACACTGCTCAAATCAGCTCTCATCAGTGACAGAGGAAAAGCTGACACTGTCCTGTGCACCTCTGATTGCACAGCCTTTGAGGTACAGGAAAGCACGTGGGCAAGTGGTTTGGAGGGTCACCAGGAGCTAGAGCAAGCCTTCATCACGTGTACAAGGTTACATTTCTCTGATCTCAAATTCAGGAGCAGGCTGACACAGGAGATCCAAAAAGCAGCACAGGGAGAAATGCAATTATTGAGCTGGACAAGCACTGGGAACAGGAGAGTGAAGGGCTAAGGAAGAAATGCAGTGTCTTAAAATCAGAAGAAAAAAACTAAGCAAAAAATAATTTTAAAAAATCTATTCTGTTAGAGGAAACAAGCATTTCAAATGTTGTCAAAAGTTATAAATCACAGAATTACAGAATGATTTGGGTTGGAAGGGACACTTTTCACTAGACCAGGTTGCTCCAAGCCTCATCCAACCTGAACTTGAGCACTGCCAGGCATGGGGATCTTCTTTTGCACTGGACCTGCAGCTCCTGGCTCAGGGTTCTCCTTACTCCACACCAGAGAATCCAAAGGTGAGTGAGTCCCTACCTTTTGTGCCTCCTGCTGCAGCAAACTCCTCCTGAAGTTTTCCCACAGCTGGGGGAATTCCTGACACCTCCAACCTTTACAGATACCTGCAAGACTACTGAAATCCTGGACTMACACCTTTTTCCCCTCCACAGATCCTATAACTGGGTTTTCCTTGACTTCCTGCTGTTTATAAACACCTTCCTGCTGTTTATATTTACAAACCCTGCATTTCTGAAATTTTTCTTTGCTTTAGCTGAATTTGGCCAAGGCACTCAAAATTAACCAGGGGAACTGTCAGAAAGGCAGAGCAAATGATCATAAGGGGTTAATTCTCTTATGAAAAAAGACTAAAATGTACCTTTTTTCCTGGCCGTTGTGAGAATGTGTTATTTCAAGGAGGAGATTCACAATTCATGGCCAGAACASTTTGGTGCTGTACATTCTGGTCCTTTTTGTGGGCTGCAAGTCTGGATAGCTTCAGGCAGAGCAAGTGAAAACTGTGGTAGCAAGTCATCTGTCCTGGGTGTGCTGCTTCCTGCCCGTGCCAGCAGCTGGGAGCATCTGCTGCCAGAGGAAATTCTTTTATAATTTCTTTTTTTTTTTTTCTTTTTAAATTTTTTTTTATGAATCAGAATCTCTAAGCTCCTTCCAGAGCACACAAATTTCTGTTTCGCAACACTTCTCACTGGAAAGCCTTCCCCCCGCCCCATCCCTCCATTCCAGCTGTAAATTTAAGCTTGTGTTTAGTCATAGCAGGACTGTCAGCAACAGGCTGTGCTGGATCATCTGCAAACTTAAAAGAACAAAAAAAAAAAATTGTTGACACCTCTCCATACCCTCTAGTAAGATATTTTTATACTAAAGCATCATAAGAACAAAAATTACACCGAAAGCAGCTCAGGCACCRGGGAAACGTGGGAGTTTGCTGCCTCGTTATGATTAAATGAACATTTATACAGCAACCACGATATGCATCAGTGTCAGCAGCCACAGGGGGAGTTAAGGGGAATCACGACTTGCTGCAAAAAAATCCTGATGTTGTCTTGGATGAGGAATTTGCAAAGGGAGTTCAGGGCACTTTACAGGTGCATTCCCACACCTCAGTGCTCCTGCTTGGGTCTGAACTACCCTAAACCAGGCTTGTTGGTCTTCATCCAGAGCCTGAACTGAAGTTTTCCAGGAGGAAAGCATTGGCACCACAAGAAGAATCTGGGGTTCCTGCACAAAGGGATGGAGCACTTCTCCTCCATTTCCAGAGTGAATTTTAATGCAGGAGCCAAGTGCTGAGCCAGGTGACTCCTGCTGGCTTCCCTGCAAGATCCTTCCAGAATGGATTAATTTTTAAAAAATGCCTTGCTCCCTGAGCAGTTGTCCAAAACCAGAGGAGGATAGAAAAGCAGCTGAATTTAAAGCAAAAGAAGCTGCTCTCTGCAGGAACAAAAGGAGGAGGGGACACACAGCTCTGCAGTGGGTAAAGGCCACCACAGCCTCCCCAGGGTGAAAAGCAAAGCCGGCCCGATGGCAAAYTCCACAGGCTCTGTGCACAGCTCTCAAAGCACTCAGAAAAGCAGAATTTCACCTAAATGTGTGCTTATTGCCTTTGGTATTTATAATTTCTTTCTCTGGCCAGACAGAGGATCTCGTCTTGATGGTATCCCACGAAAACACAACACAGACACCGACTAATGTTTGAGTGGCAATGTAAAGATGTGGCAAAGGCAAACAGCTGCTCCCACCATCAGCTGTTGCTGACAGTCCTCATGATCTGCCTTCCGTTTTTGATGACTAATCTGAAATGCCTGTTTTAACAAGGAAATTTTAAATGTCACCGCTGCACATTTTTCTGATGAAATTTGCCCTTTAMATTTGGACTAGCAAAAAAAAAATACAGACTTTCAGACTTAGTCAAATTTCTGCTGGTTCTCCTGAGCGGGCAGCAGATTAAAAGATTGGATTTYAAGTTTTTCCAAGGAGAGTTTTCTGTTGAAATTTTGGTCTCAATGTCGTTATTTCTTCATAGTGATAAAGAAATTTCATCAGATGGAAACGATATTGTCCCAACTAATTCCTCAGAAAAATTCCCATGGAAAGCTCAGGTGGAAATCTGTGTTCTTGCAAAAATACTGTTATTTTTCTGAGGAAATATTTCCTCACAGAAAACAGACTCTTTGGTGAATTTTTAAAACGATTTTCAGAAGCTTTCAAATTTTCCATCTAGAAACAAGAATGCAAAAATCTGTAGACAGTTTGGGTTTTTTTTAAACATTTGGGCATTGATGCACACAGCCAAGCAGTGGCAGATACCAAATTTCCTTCCCTTATTGATCCTGTCACTGTGTAAAAGCTTCTACACAGCAGAAAGGCCAATCCAGGCAAKTCTGAAGTGTGAGTTGAAAATAAACTAAACAAGATTTCTCATGAGAACCAAACTGTTAAATGTGCTCCTCCATTTAGCAAAAATCAGGTTAAAAACAATGTTATTGCAGTATAATTTCTGTCTTCATTCACTTTATCTGCTCAGTACAGAGACCATTTAACCCATTTCCCAGGAATTTCACTGCCTGGCACGGGAACGCCAGAAATCATTTTGACTCTTTCAGCTTTTCAAAAAGAACATGTTCATAAAAAATAGCCCATCAGGTGAGAGAGAGAAYGGGATTTAAGAGATGATCAGTGTGTTGGTGTATTACGCTTGTTATGCTGGTAGTATTCCCCCTATAGTACTTTGAATAAACGGTGAGGATTACAGGTGGCATTTCAGTTATCCCCGCAGGGAATTCCACGCTGCAGCACATCCTGATGAAGGACTCGTGAGCACAAACCCCCTGCTCTCCTTGGATGGGCCCCCTTGCCCCAAGCCCTCCTCATGCCCTCAGCAGCCAGACCTGGCCCAGCCCAGCCCAAAGCCTGGCATTCAGTTCTTGGCCTCCTCTGCGCTAGAAAAGCTTCCCYGCTGCTGCTCTAAATGCTCTGACTCTCTTCCTGCAGAGCCAGCACATGGCAGCAAGTGATGGCTTATCCCAGGGGGCCAAATAAAACCCCTCAGGCTCACAAAATTACTTTTGCCACTACAGGCCACAGGCATGGGGAGAGTTTGTTCACTTTTGGCTGGTCCCGACATCCTCTGCTCTTCAAACTCCCACCCACCCACTTCCCTCCTGGTAAAGCCAGCGAGCTCCTGGCACGACTTCTTTATCCCCCTTCGAGGTTTCCTACAGAGCCACCCCACCAAACCTCAGCACATCCATCCCTAACCCCACTCCTGCAGTGGCTGTAGGTCSTGTCAGCACATCATCCTCTGACTCTCTCATTACATCAATGATAAAAGGAAAAGTAGGTAAAATGAGAAATTAAGCAAATCTTTATTGTCTTTACCAATTCCTGTGATAGTTCCTAGAAGAAAAAGATTAAAAATAAGCATTCCTCTTCCATCACAGCACAGCCTCCTCCCCTCAAATCACTCCACTTTGATGACCACGTAACATTCCTTGACCCTGATGTCCAGAAACACAACACCAAACATCCAATTCCAAAATACCCATTTAAATCCCAAGCACAGCAAACACACAGTTGCTCACAGATGGAAAGGAGAGGGAACTAAAAAAAAAAAAAAAAAAATTTTGAGCAAATTTAAGATCATGACACTCTCAGCTGCATCAGTCGTGGTGACCAGGTAAGGTATCAGCTCATCTATCCGTGCGCAACAATAGTGCAGAGCTCTCTACAGACCTTCAAAATTATTAACAGGGGCTTTTATCCACAAAAAATAGAATTGTTTTTCTCAAAAAAAATCCTAAGAACCTGTAACCTTAATGGATCACATTTCTTAGCAACCGCCRCACTCTTTTGCTGATGGGGAAAAACATAATCAGTGCTAATATTTTGTTTCTGAAACAGAGCTTCAATTGTCATCACAGTTTGAGTCACCAGCACAGAGTATCAGCCTGTAGCTGGCAATTTTAATTTCCTGCTGGTGCAAACACATGGCCCTGTTCCAAGCCCACAACTTGTCTACCAACACGTGAAGTG
The DNA here is from genome assembly GCA_003713295.1 of Parotia lawesii. Taxonomy (NCBI): domain Eukaryota; kingdom Metazoa; phylum Chordata; class Aves; order Passeriformes; family Paradisaeidae; genus Parotia; species Parotia lawesii. The sequence continues at coordinate 1,091,231 of RAHM01000190.1, read as the reverse complement.
GCATAAACTTACATTTCAATTAAATAAATTGTTCTGATTCTCYGCTTTCAAGAGCAATGTGGTAACCCCAAGTGGAGCTCTTAGATTCATCACGCTGAAAGGTAAAGTAAAATCCCAAAGGGTGATGCCACAAATTGCATTTTATTGCTCTCTTTTTACAATATATGACAGAYAGAACATCTGGGTTGAGATCTACCTTCAGTTCTGGCAGAATCCTCGTGGGCTGCAGCTACAAATGGGTTTGCACGAAGCTTTTTGCACCGCCCAGAAGCTGGAAGTTTGTAGCCAGCCCCCCAGGAAAGCTTTCTGCTCTGCTAAAGCAGATAATTCCCTATTGGTGCTGCTGGGAGGCTTTCCTTGCTTTTACACCCCAGGATGGAAACAAGACGTGTACAAAAGAGGCTCTTAGGTTCTGGTTTTGTGCATCACGCAACACCTGGCTGTCCTTCATCGTGGTGACAAAACGGCATGGTGGGGCAGGAAAAGCAAGGTAAAGACAGGCTCTAGTCTGGCCTTTGGTGGCATGGCCCTGGAGAAAAGCCTCCTGGTTTCTCTTAGTATTGTTTTCTGCAAAATAAAGAACTGCAGAAGAAGAAATACTCGTGCTCATACAGCAAAAGGCAGCACCTCTCACACTGCCATGCAACCCCAACTCCTCTGTGCCTACAGCTGCTTGGAAACACCACTCCAGCAACCACAAAGCATTAAAAAAAAGCACCAGTTAATGTTTTTTTGAATGATCTGCATAGATCTGGAAAGATCTGGAAGGCTGAGCTTTTTAATCAGAATATACTCTGGAGAGCCGGGAGAGAAGGAGGTGGGATAGGACTACCCCTTCAAACACAAAGAAAATGAAGATGTTCTTCCCCCTTTTTCTGTTCCTTGGAGGTCTCTCCTTAAGAGTTTGAACAGTTAAAGAGGTAAATATTTTGTCCTCAAAGGAGGTTGAAGTGATATTTAATCAGTAAAAGACTTTACTGTAGATTGATTCTACCAACTGATTTTCAAAAGTTAAAATCCGTTTCACTGAAGACCTGTCTGCACACTAATTAAAACCACTTTCTTCCTCASTTAAGGCTGCCAGAGAYCAGCAACCATGCCTGAGGAGCAGAATGGGCAATGCTTTTTTACCAGGGCTGAACAATGCAGATATTCCATAACCAGCTGCACTGTGTTGGTTTATTCACCTGTTCTGCTGTTTGAAAAGGCAAAGGACACAGCACTCAAGTGGCATTTCATGTGCTGCCACCACACCAGCTTCAGAATAATTTCCTGCCACCACACCAGCTTCAGAATAATTTCCTGCCACCACACCAGCTTCAGAATCATTTCCCATCTTCTGGAAGGTCCCAGCAGCTCTGCCCCCATGGTCACGCTGGGGTTGGACACAGGGCAGAACTGACCTGCACTGCTGTGGGGACACCCTGAGCCCTGTGCCACATAAATACATCCTTTCTGGTCAGCCATGGCTGTGAGGGAAGAAAACAGGAGAAAAAGAAGCAGGTACCCCTTTGTACTCACAGCAGGGTCATGAGGAGACAGACATGTGAGAGACCAAGAGACTCCTGGAATCTGAGAAGGGATTTTGTGCTCCAGAAGGGGTGGCAGCTGTGGCAGGGAGGAACAGGAAAACACAGAGAGCTACGGAGGCAGCAAGCCACATCCCAGAGAGGAAGTGTCTCCTTCACACTTAYGGCCATCATTTCTTTAGCTTTCTAACCCTTCTCTCCCAACAATATTTTGGATTTTACTGGGTTGTCTGGCTCTTGCCAACAGAGCCCTCGTGACAGACCCCCTAAGGCCTTGTTGGAGAGACCTGTGGGAGCTCACAGCCTGCTTTAATACCTGGGAGGTGATTGCCAAGGGGTCTTCCAGGACAGGGAGGTTAAAGACTGACGGCCTTGTGTTAAAATAACACCTCCTATCAGCTCAGATTTGCTCTTCAGCACGGACTCCAAGAGAGGTGAGACTCTGCATCCCTTAACAAACACACCTCCCTCTCTCGTCTTCCACACAAAACAACCAAAAACAATTTCAAAACAATCTTTTTTTCTTTTATCATTTTCTTCCAGAACAAAATACTTTCTCAGAGCATTTTGAGTGTCAAAGAACATCCCAACCTGACAGGCTGGTTCCAGAGCTTTTCCTTTGGGCYTTTCATGCCCGTTTTCTCTGGAAACCTCGGTGATGGAGCAATTGGCTCCCAAGACCTGAGGCCTAAAATTCTCCAATTCAGAGCACYTCAGAGCTGCATTATCTAAGAACAAGCAACTACAAAGTACAGCTTTGCCATTCAGGGGCAYTTTGCCATGAAATCTCAGCAAGGTTTTACCTAATTTCTACTGTTCTTTTACTGTATCAATTAAAAAAACTTGAAAATGCCCATCTTTTGAAGTTTAAACACTAACATTTCTAGGATTAAAGACGTCACAGTGAGGCTCTAGTGCGTGAAAATTTCCTACCTTCACTAAAATAATCTTATAATTAAACTTTAGTCAAAATTACAAACTTAAGTTGTTATCTCAGATTGCTTTGCTCCATAAAATCATGATTGTACCCTGGAAATATTTACATACTGAAACTACTAGACAGTGGTTGACTTTTTTAATGCCCAGACATTTTTCCATGAGAAAAATGCGGTTTTAGTAAAATAAATATTTTTATATGGAAAATACCAATTGAAAGGATACTAAACCGATATTTTTAATAAATTAACCTTCATGGAAAACTGAATGGACTTCTGTTTTTCATCTGAGAACATAAGCACTCCCTTGGGGAAAAGGGAAGAAACTCAAAAAGGCTAAAGGGAACAAAATCCAGAGGAGGAAAATTGAAAACTCAAGGCTTGCATTGCCCAAGTGGCACTGGAAATTCAGAGCAAGAACGCTTTTGTTTAGGAACTGCTCTGGGAAGCRCAGAAGGGGGAAGCAGCTGGTCCAGGTTTTCACAGTGTGTCAGAGGAGCAAACCCTGGGAAGGTTCCCCTCCACTGGCAAGAGCAGTAAGAGGAGGAACCGGACTCAGGACAGCAAAAGTCTGAGTCAAAAGGGGTTTGTGTTAGTGCAGGACAGCTCCACAGCAAAACCTGCAAGCACAGGCTGTCCCAGTGGCATCGCACCACTGTAAACACTCCTCRCTTGTGCCGGCTGGGGAAGAATTCCAAGCTGGTTTCAAACCCCGAAAGGAAAAGGGAGGGGGCTTGTTGGGGTGCACTGTGTGCTGGAAGAGAGACAGGCCCAGAGGACCGGAGAGAGAGCCTCTTTCCTGGCCCCACAGGTGACCCTGGGAGTGTWTCCRGRTCACCAGGGATGGGCTGAGAGAGGATTGTGGGTTTCTGGACAGTGCTGGRCCTATGAGATGTGATAATTGTAGTTTGTGACCTTCTAGGGTATTGTTTACCTGTTACCATAATAAGCAATGTCTGTGCACTGCCCCAGGTGATTGGGGGACACTGAGGTGAACATCTTTCCTGTTTATATGATGTGATATCCTGTTGGGTGCTGGTATTTAGGGAATATTCACTGCGCAATAAAGGTCTTTGTGTGCTCTCCATCTTGTCTGAGGAGTCGTGCCCATGCGTGATTACTGCAGGGGCTGAGTGCACTGGTACCACCTGTGGGTCACACGGACTCCTTGTGCTCAGAGGCAGCAGTGCAGACAATATCCAGTGCAGACAATATCCAGTGCTGGGCTGCAATTCCTCCATTCTCTGAGGGCTCATGGATATCATCACTGCCCTTGGTTAATGAGGAGCCAGGCCTTTGGCTCCACTCGGGGCTGCATTGCTGAGATTGTTGAAAGGAACAGTCTGCTTCCAACTATGAGGTACCTCGAAAAGCACCAGAACACAAAACATCTCCACGAGCTGCTGCTGTTCATCACCTCTCGTGGGCTCCAGAATGCACTGGCTCAGTCAGCCAGAGAGGGGGGCACAAGCAACAACCTTTCCYTTTCAGCTCTGACACCTCTGTGCCATCTGCAGCCCAAGCTCAGCCCTCCCTCGTTCCTAGAACAAGACTGTAGGTGGGATAAGACAGATGTGTTCTTAAATACACCTTAACTAATATTAAAATTCGACCTGGTGAGGCCAAAATTGCTCCCAGTGAGAGAAAATCAGCCGTATTTCCTTAGTTTGCCAGCCAGGCTATTAGACACAATTCTTGTTTGTACACAGCAAATCAATAGATGCAGTTGAGCACAACTGTTGAGCCGTGATCACTCTTTCAAAGGCAAAACCACACCAATTCCTACATGCTGATGATTGTGCCATTTACTCATCCCRCCTGGCAGTGCTGAGAGTAGCTGTGCCTCCTGATACCTCTCCCAGACATGACTACACTCAAAAAAGGGCATGCTGAAGGGAAAGGATATCGCATTTTTCCTCTTTTTCTCAGGATTGCTTTCTGGCTTATCCCTTCCAGGACCAAGTTTCAACAAATCCAAGAATTTCTGACCATGCAAGAGCTCATTTTCTAACCCTGATCTCAGGTTCTTGATGAAGGTTTAATTTCAAGCTCTGTCACTCTGGTCTCCTCAAGTTTAAAGAATTTGAATGGAGGTGTTTGAGTGCACAGTTTTTGCAAGGGAGTGGAGAGGAAGAAGAGAAAACAAAATAAAGAGCTATCTGCTCCACCACTCCATTTCATTCAGAGATTCTTTGCAGCAGATAATGAATTTTGAGTATCAGTAACATTGCATAATCCAGCCACCCACCATCAGGCTGCTTAACACAAATTTGGCTGTATTTTTTCCCCTTGCCAAAGTGCTCCTGCAGCAGGCCCCTTAATTGGCAGAAAGGCTGCTGCTATTCTGGCTGTAGAACACATTTCTGGGGAACACTTCGTTCCACTGTGTCACATTTATTCTCGGCAAAACCTTCCTCCCTACTCCGGAAAAAGGCACCGGCACCAGAGCAGCCCCAGCCTTGTTCCCAGCCCATCCATCMCCCAACTCCCCAGCTCCACCACACCACCTTTTGCTGGGAGCCTTGAACGAGCATCAGAGCCCTGCTGGTGGGACCAGGTGTCCTGAAACAGCTCCTCTCCATGGGCAGCATGGAACACGCTCAGCACAGGACTCGTGTCACACGGGGTGACAGGAGCCACATTTGGAGGCTGATCTCCAGCCCAGGCTTGGGTTTATTCACAGCTGGGTCTTTCTTCTGCCTCGGTTCCCTCAATACAAACTGCACATGATAAAAATCCCTTCAAGTGAGGCTGCTGGACAGAATTAACGCAGAGTTCTCTCTCATTTTCTCCTTTCCCTCAGCCCACCAGGCCTGGAGGCTGTTGTAACAACCTTCTCCTTATCACAGGATCACAAAATGGTTTGGGTTGGAAGGGACACTAAAACTCATCTCATTCCACCCCCTGCCATGGGCAGGGACACCTTCCACTATCCCAGGGTGCTCCAAGCCCTGCCCAACCTGGCCTTGGGCACTTCCAGAGATGGGGCAGCCACAGCTTCTCTGGGCACCCTGTGCCAAGGAAGAATTTCTTCCTAATATCCAATATTAGGAGTAGGTTTGCTTCTTGTCCAAGTTATCATCACCTCCATCGAGACACAGCCACTAAAAAAGCAGTGGGAGGTGTTTTGAACCCAGACTTCTGCAAAGGGAAGGATCAGGATTGTTTGGGTTTTTTTTAATGTTTGAGAAGTACCCATTAATGCCATTGATGCTCATTATTCCTTAAAGCTAGAAGGTAAAACCCGAAATGCCTCAGTCCTGGCACCAGGCTGCAGGCCTTTGAAATGCCCAGCACAAAAGCACAGTCAAGTACCCTGCTCCCAGATTCAGAGCTCTTCTACGAGACCAAAACCTGCACTGAAATGAAAGAAACAGATGTGCACTGCCACAGCAAAATGGAATAACACAAGCTGTAACATTATCRGTGCTCATACGTAACTTTGGCTCAAAATCATTAACCTTTTTATAGCTTGCTCCGTGGCTGAGCACTTTCTATWCCACATAATGTTCTTCTGAATACARAAGTRTTTAGAAGAGTGAATTTAGCCTAATGAGAGAAGCCTGTGATGACACTTAACMTCATCCATTTATCTTTTGAGAGGAAACAGCATAAGTGCATTCCCCACACTCAGAAATTTGCTTCAGCATTGTTCTCTGTGGTGAGCTCAAGCCCAGGCCAGCTCCATTAGCTTCGACTTTGGTGTTTTAGACCGGGCTTTGTTGTTCTTTGGGGATTGGTTTGACATTCATCACATGCCTGCACTCCTGGGACAGGAGTTAGCTCAGGGTTAAAGTCAACTGGGTCCACAAACCAGCAAGGGATTCAAAGGGTAAAGGTTCCACATCAATTCTCCCAATACATCCACAGAGAGGYTGCCAAAGTGACCAGCAGTGACTGATTTGTGTCAGGAGCTGGCAGAACCAATGCAGGTTTGTCCTTCCCTCACCCACTGCTGCTGTCAGGGACAGACCTGCCTGCTCCACGCCTGTAAAAACCTATTTCTCTCATCATCACCAGCCCATTTTCCGAGCCTGGCACAGTGCAAGCAGCCAGGCTGAGCTCTCTAAAATAAAAACCTACTGAGGATGCAGGATTATGTTTGGCACCTACTGCAGTCAACAATTTTAACACCCCCATTATTTTCACACCTGTTTCTGCTCCTGGTTCTACCACCCAGACTGAATTTTGTCCAGGGCTACCTAAATTGGGCTTTTAGTAAAATGGCATTTTTTCTTGTTAATATACAGCAAAAAATCTTGCTCTTAGGAATAGCAAATTTGTATTTCTCTGTTGAGAAACAACAACGTGATCAAGAGAGCAAATGACATCAAACTGAATATCTACTCTTCCTATGCCTAGTTATTTAGAGGGGGGGAAAAAAAAGAGATGCAGTAACTTTAAAGGAAGCACAGAGCCATTCTGCCAAACAAACATCTTGACTTGAAAAATTAGACTAATTACTAATGCTCTCTTACCTTGCTGATGAAGTCTCAAGTGAGCTTCAGACCTAAATTGTCCTGTAAATGCAGCACAGCTTGAGCTCAGAGAAGCGCCTCAGGAAAACACTTTGAGAGAAGTGCTTGAACTTAGTTTCATTACATAGCACTGAAGATAATTTGGGTTGATTGGTTTCTGAATGAAACCAAATGAGCTGGTATAATCCATTTAAGGTGTTGCCAGCTCCACAAATTAAAGGTAAAGACCCTGAAAATCAGGGAGCCTGATTCCTAAAAGTGAGGAGGAACAAACTAAGAAGAGCAGGAAACCATCCTGATGCTGGAACTCTTAAGTGATGCAATAAGTAACCAAGGGAAGTTACAGGTACTTTTAAAAGGTAGAAAAGGGAAAAATGTATGTATTCTTCATAAGTTCAGCTCAGTTCTGGGCTGCATGGAGTTTGGAGACATTTCTAGTGACAGCAAATACATCAGAGCTTAGAAACGACTTGAACTACGTGAAAGAAGTACTGAAGAAAAGTTCATCCACACAGCAGAGGCTGCAGGCAAACCCTTAATTCTGTCACTGCCAAACTTCTGACCTGGGCTCACAGAATTTGTGTAAAACAGATTTTCACTACTGGAGGTGAACGTGCCTCAGGAGCCACAGACCATTTTTGGGAATTGTTGGGGTAGGCACAAGTGCTACCCCAGACCTCGTTACCCCACTCCTAATTGCACAGCATTCCAGTTCTTAATTACCTCCTCATTCCTTCTGCTCTTCCTCCACGTGCCCTGGTCCCCTCGGCTGGCTTTGCCCTCCTTTCCACTGGGGACACCAGAGGAGCACCCAGAGCCCAGCGCTGCAGATGCTCCTGCAGAGTCAGGTGGGGTCATCGGGGGAAATTCCCAGGTGGGAATTTCCAGCCCTAGTCCTGGCCTGGCCTCGCTGCAGGCAAATCCTCCCTGGAGGATGACTGAGGTGACTGAAGTGGTGGAGCCCAGCACAAGTGGGGAGGTGCAGGAACAGGGATACACCTCCCACATCACCAGGAATCTTGCCCAGATTCTTGCCTGGCCCAAGCGACTCTTTAATCACCCTGTTTTTTCAGGGAGAAAATGGCTTCAAAGGCAAAACACAATGTAAAAATCAAACTCCCAGCACGGCAAAAGCCTGGAAAACACCCCTGCAAGCCAAAACCCAGGTCTCATGGGAGGTGTTGAGTGTCCTCAGTCCTCAGCAAGCACAGCCACTGCTGCAGTGGTGCCCAGGGACTCCTTGGTTTCCGTGCCCTGCTTGGCTGCACGCTGCCAGCCCTTCCCTTGGCTCATCTCATTCCCAGGTTACAGCAGGCAGCAGCCAGCATGTGCAGCTAATTTAGCTGGGGTTTATCCCCCCCAGGTCCACAACACAACTCTAAACTTGCAGCAGAAACTTCTACCAGAGACACAGTGCACAAAAGCCTGTTTCCCTCTGGCAGCAGAAACTCTGAGTGTTTCTTAAATCAGAAGCATCAAATGCTCTCAGTTTTGTGGGGACTTCAATTCTGTTCCACAGAGTTTCTGAAGCCTGCAGGTAAAGTGATGGAAGATATCCTGCCAGAGCCAAACAGCCTCAAACTATACAGAGACAGACAATTTTTTTCATCAGCCTACCTGGATTGCCWGGCAGGATTAAGAATGAGGAAACCCCTCTACCTTGCAGGGTAAAAGTTATTAAATTTGGGCAYTTTCTGGTGGTTGGGACACAACTCATCCCAATGTGAACAGCTGGAAGCATTAATGTGAACRAATATAAAAGCAGTCAAATACATTACAGTGATTGTCAGTCAGCAGTAGCTGGGCAATATGAATAAAAGCCACATTAAATCCATTTGGCACAATGTGTTTATATAGGACTAGGGCTGCATATTAAAACACACCTGATTTGTTCCCCATAAGCAATGAGTATTTACTACATCTRTGATGGCTGTATAGATTCAGATCTCATTTTTTAAAATGATTAATTGGTATTTAATTAGCATGTATTACCATACTAGTTATACACAGCCTAGTTGGGAATGCAAATATAATTCTAATAATTACATAACTAGTTATGCTTTCAAGAGCCTTATACATAATGCAGTGCAGACAGCTTCCCTTGGAAGAGAAAACAGCACATAACACAGAGTAACATTTAAAAAATGCCTAAATCCTCTTTTCAAAGTGGACTTTTATCTAAATCAAGAATTCTTAGGTTTTCTAGAGTTCCAGTGCAGAATTTATGTGCTGCTGCCATTCTCCAGCCCTGCTACATGAAGATGCATTGGCATCTTTCTAGGAGTAGTGGAATTGCCTCTCTGAGCACTATCACAGGGATTGAAAGAGTTTTTTTCCTTCACCATGAAATGGCTCTGCCACACTTGCTCCTTTCAAATGAGGAATTGATGTGTGAGGTTCTGGAGATGTGTTTGGATCTCAGCCGAGCAGCAGAGCTGTGACACCTCAAGGACTGGGCAGAGGTGACACCTTCAACTAAAATGCCACCACCACAACCGCCAGACATGAGTAAACATCTCACCACTTCTCTGGGAGACAAATATTCCTACAGTCTCCTTCCCTGCAGTGCTGAGTTAATTCAAAGTGTCAGCTCAGGGAACAGCCCCAGAGCCACTGGCAACATGAAGATCAGGAGAATCAAGTGATAACAGTGCTTGCATTCAACATTTTACCAATATCTAAGAAAAGTCTTGAAAGTCCACCCTGAGCCCCAGCAGGTCTGTCAGATACTCTCCCATCCTTTTTCAACTCCATGCTCCCAATGGGGAGATGTTTCTGAACAGTTTAGGAAGGGGGGTGGGGGGAACAGAAAGCTCTTTGGAAAGTGAAAAAACAACACATTTTCTGCTATTTCTCCTACTTGGGAAAGACATTTCAGCCCACAGCTCACCAGCCTGAACCCTGAAAGAGAAAAGCTGATTATACCCCCTAGCAAAGAACCTCTCTTTTACCTYTCTTTTACCTCTCTCCCACCCAAGCTATTTGGGGTACAGTGTGGGGCCCTTTCTCAGCAGTCAAATCTCCCCTGATGCTGACAGGTATCCAGATGCATCCCCACACATCCACCCTCTCTGCTCAGAGGAAGGCACGGTAATCCCAGCCCCTTTTCTGCACTTCAGCAGAAAAATCCACCCCCTAATTGGTGGCTGTGATGAAAACCTGTCAGGTCCAATTCCTTACTCCAACACCACCTCCCATCTTTTCTTTCCAAGGTCCCACACCTCACATACGCAGGCTCCTGGCCCAGTTTTTGAAAACTTGGAGATATTCTAACTGCAGCTCAGGGTACAGGAACTCTCCTGCAGCTCTTGATAGGGCTAAGCAACAGTCCTGCTTCCAAGCCCAGGTGTATCTCTTCAGAAGATGAATGCCCAGAAGCTACAAACACAAGTTTTGTACCTCAGGCTGAAGATGCACAACCTGCTCTCACCTCCCCACTGTGGGGTGTGAGTTTGCAGCTCGCTGAGAGGAGGAGGGTGCAGGAGCCGCTGGCCTCAGCTCTGCCCAGAGCACCCTGCAGCTGCAGTTAATGGGGGCAAAAAGGCTGCGTTTSTCAGCCTGACAAAAACAGCCCCGAGATGTGGCATTTCCTTACGTTCAACGAGTCCCCACGCAGAGCTTCCTCCCTCCAAGCAGCGCTCCCGCAGCCCTGCATCCGGATCTCTCTGCTCTCCACCAACAGGGACAAAAAGCCTGCAGCTATTCAGCTGCACTGACCAGACTCCCCTCCCTGGACTCTGCCTGTCAGAGTGATGTTTATCTTTCATTTCTCCCCTTGAGCCCAGCGCAGGAAAATCCTACTGGAGATAAATCCCCTCTTTTAATAACGCTGAACTTTGACGGAAGCAGTTTTTAGTCGAAGATTTGCTGATCGCTCACGGCGAATAATAAAGACTTTGATTTATAAACAACTGTGCTTGTGTCATCTGGCCTCTCCGTTTGTCACGCCTTGCTCTTGGTCTTGCAGAGGTGACTGAAGTGGCTGATGTCAGTAATTGCTCCAAAGAGCCCTTTGGTTGTGTCTGTCCACTGCAGCTGCACATCCCCGTGTCACCACGGCCAGCGTGACACTGACAGTCATTACTGAGGCAGTGCTGACCAGCACRGGCAGCAGCAAATCTGCTGATGGGAGGACAACAGAAGCTTGGACAGCTCTTTATGGAACCCACACTGGCACCGTACCCTTCACCCAAATGGGAAAAAGGGGGGTTCACCTCTTGTGGCATAGCTGTGTTCAATGTTCACAGCACTCTGCAAATCCCAGCTCACCCACAGAGTTGTGTTGTTTACACCAAACCCACCTCCTGGGGAAGGGTGCATCAACCAAGTGTCTCTCCTGGACCTGTCTCAACACCAGCAGTGCCCAGGACCACCAAGCCCCTCTTCCCAAGCCCAGGTATATTTTATATTTAAATGAAGCATTAACATTGCATGCTTTGGGAGGAAATACTTGTGACTTACTGCAGACAGTTAAAGCAAAGGCACAAATTCCCATCAGGAAGCAAGGAATGGTGTAATGGCTGTGAAGCTTTGTGGAGCCAGGAACATGCCCACTGCAATGTGAGCTGATCATATGGCACGGCAGATTTTGGTGTTCTCTTTGTCGTAYGTCACGTACTTCAGAGCTTTTGTGCCGACTGCCAGGAGACAGGAAAAACACACAATTCCTGGGGGAGGATCAAATATTCCATTTTCTAGGCAAACTGTAAAGGCCTAAGCTCTGGGCTGTCTTCAGTAATAAAAGTATTAGTGTTTTTATGTAYATATGCTGATCTAGTCCCAAGCTTATTAGTAAAGAATTGCAAATGTACCTGGCTCTCTGCAGCCTGAGGAGGAAAAGCTCTGCTCCTAATGCTTGCTTCTTAAGGCTTTGAGTTTATGAACATCGATTTTCTGATTGCCTACAAATAGCCACGAACTGAAAAAATTGGTCCAAAACCCCCTCCAATAAACAAACAAATCCCTGTGTTTCCTTTATCGCTGTTCCTATCCGGTGCTTCTGTTTATCTTCATCATCCATGGCGAGGATATGGCACAGTGAAGGCAGGAGGGAGTCCCTGGGGACAGTCAGCAGTGACACACAGCCATGGCACCGTGTGGCTTCTCCAGCAAACCCCTGTGCCCAGAGAGCCCGGCCAGCAGCTCATGGGGCTCCAGCAGCACAGCCCTGCAGAGGCCCTGGTGAAAAGGACTGGGACAAAGCTCTTCTGAAGATAATTTTGGGGCTAGAAGTAGAGCACATGAAGCAAACCCTCTGCTCCATTTCAAGGCTTTTAAAACCGACTTTAATACAGATCCTGGAGAGACAAAGTCTGATCCAAAGGCACTGGAAAAACATCAGGAGGACTTCACTGATCCCACTAAAGCTTACGTAGGTACCCACACAGCTGGAGTTTCACTGCCTGAAATCCCCTTTCAGCAGCAACATCTGACACCGATAGACTCCAACACAYAATTAAGCCAGAGAAACATTAGAATGAAAATATAACAAATGGTTCTCAGCTTCCCCGGAGGCACTAGCACGTGGAGACAAGAGTCAGCTTACAGATAAAAGTGGTAGCAGTGAGATTCCCTGCCYGGTKCTGCTGGGTTGCAGCAGAGTCTCCTTTTCTGCACAGCACACACACCTGCACCAAGTGCCTCTCTGAGGTGTTCAGGAGGAAGAAACCTTTACGAGACAGCAGATGATGAGGAGAGAAGTGACTAAGCAGAGGCTTTGAGGCACACACAGAGTTATCACCCTCAGCCCAAGAGCTGTGTCAGGAGCCAAAGCACTCCTGGAGAGCTCTCAGCACCGCTTTGCGAYGCTCTGAGCGCGGCTGCTGCTGGAGGAGTTTAAATAATCCGCCTTTGAAAGGATCTTGTGCTGCCAACCTCCAAGGCAGAGTCACCACTCAGTTCAAACCTCCCCGAAGCCGGACCCGGCTCCGTTCATGTTTGGTTTTTAATCAATGGCTTCCTCCAAAGCCCACTGAAATCCAGGAAAAAGCTCACGCTGACTCAAGTGAGCTCTGACCCAGCCACCAAGCATGAGGCTTGACCAGGAATTGTTTCTTTGGCAAAAGRAGATTCCTTGGGCTTCCATCCTTTTCTCACATCCGTCAAGAGTTTATATACAATTCTTATAAAACCAATATGAAACAACATCCATTCTATTAACTGCTGCTCCCAAATAGTGCAGGAGTTTCCCTCTCCACCATTCTGGATGCACTGTCCTTGCAGATCCCCATCGGTTCCTCTCACAGCTCTCATGAAATGCAGACTGCTCGCCTGAAGGCAACTGCTTGGTGTGGACCAAGAAATATCACAGAAGTCAGGAAATAAGAGAGAGTTTCCAGCATCTGAAGCTCTTTATTAACAGCAGGCTGAGTTGTGGAGATGAGTGCGTGCCATGGGTTTGGACGCTCCAAGTGGAGTTCAGCCTGTCGGAAACCAAACCCTCTTTGAGGGAGGAATTTGCAGATACAAAGTCTCTAATTTCTCCATCAGTAGCAAAAGCCATTAAACAGGAATAAAAGCCTTCCCACCTTGAACAAAAACAAATCAAGCACCAAAAGCAACACTGCGCTGAGCATGCAACCCCCAGAGCTCCTTCAGCAAGACAAAAGGTAACTCAGGCTGCCAAATCAAACCTGCTGCTCCCCCCAGCCCCACCCTGTGCTCTCCAGGCCAGATCTCTGCCAGCTGTTTGGCACCATCACTGCAGTGCACAGTCTGTGCAGATGCTGTGCTGTGTAACAATAAAAACCTCCCTGGAGCCAGGACAGTCTCCTTTGCACTCACACACAAGGTAAAGGAAGAAGATTTTATTTTTTTTCAGTGTACAGTTCTGTCTTTCAGGGGAGGAGAAAGAATTCACGTCTAAGTGTAATGGTAGTGGTTTGAGTTTCTGCAGGAAATGACTTGGGGTTATTAATATGAATTTTTTTCCATTGTAAAATGATCTCAAACGCTTTAACACAAGGAGGAGATCCTAAAAATCCAGAGCAGCTGAAAGTCAGTGTAATAGCACGCAATTTACACTTTTTATCTTCTGCGAAAAGCAAGGACAAAGCCTTTGATCTCCTCACCTTTTTGTGTGGCCACTGTATTCTCCGCCAGGTGTGGTCTTCAGTACTGAAGGTCTCAGGCTTACTGCAGCACTCCAAAGGTGTTTGATGGCTYTGGATGCACGAGAGGTGAGGAGCAGATTTGGGTTCGTATCTGTCACAAAGGCGCTTGAAATGACACTGGATTGGAGTCAGTGACCCTGAGAGTGCCTTCCTATGGCCGGCCTGCAGCTGCCTGCAAAGGGAGCAGCCACCACCAGCCAGGTCCCCTGTGGGCACAAATCCATGTGGCACCTCAGACCTCCCCCTGCCAGGGACTCTGCTGTCCTCACAGGGCATCAGGAACCACAGAGCACTTGCTCAGGAGTGCTGTGATTAAAAGGCACAAGTCCCTCCTACGTTCTTTTTATCTGGGAGGGTTTTTAAAACCCATTCGACTACATTCCTGAAATAATGCTGACTGAAACCTGTTACACAGTCCTCGTTAGAGATCTTACAGAGGGTTCTCTCCAGTGGCTCCTCCAGAGTTAGGACACCTGGATCTCAAACATCTGAGTGAGGAGAGAGAGAAAGCTCTAACTTTGAAATAAAATATACCTGTAAATTTAAATTAAAGGGCATATTCAACTCTATAAGACAGATGTAAACATAGATGTTAGCAACACATTCAGAAGCTGGGGATCAAATTTGCTTTTCCTTATAGCTGAGCAGCTCGGGAGTGACCCCACTGCAATCAGTGTGCACAGCCCGTGCTTTCAGATAATCCTCTGCACCTGAGTGCTGACTGGTTCAGAAACAATTTCAGGGAGCGACGAAGCCCTGTGCATATTGCAGAGCATAAACACTGCTCCGATGAGATTCACTGGCCAAGCTGCAGGGATTATACACCAGTGTRTGGTAACCTGAGAAAAGGATCTGCTATTGAGGCAGCAACGCAGCCAGATCAGTCTCTGGCTGTCCCGTGGGACACTGAGCTGCAGTTGCTTTCAATACCTCTTTGTCATCCACTTCCACTGCAACTTTACATTCCACTTACAGGCTCTGCACTAACAGATGATAACTGAGCCTCCAAGTTTAGGATTAAGAAATGAATGTATGGATCTCATCTGACAGCACATGCTTGGGATCTAACAAACCTCACCCCTGAGCTTCTCTAGAGATATCCCAGTCTCTGCCCTTCTCACTTGGATATTCTATCAAGACCCCTCTGAACTTGGCCGAAGCAAAATACTTCCCTGATGCTTTGGCAAGTGATCAGTTAAGTCTTTTCACTTCCTGCAGGGTAGGAATCCCATGGGAAGAGGATCATCCATGTGGTGACAGGGCACAAGAGTACCACGAGAAACATCAATGCCCACCTGGCCAGGCAGAACTTGTACAGCTAAAACCAAACTCAGCCAAAGGCTGGACCTGCCCTCCACAGCACCTCTACCTCAAAGCTCACACCGAGGACACAGATGCAGCATTTCACACGCTCACTATGCTGAACTCCAAACTCACTCTCAACAATAAAATTCCACCCAGAAGTACTTTACGAGGACAACATGTACCAAGATGGAGCCTAACAGGGAGCCTCTGCTTCCAAACACTCATTGCCTACCTTTTGCCCCGACAGCACTCAGTTTGGAAGCCTGTCACAGCTAAATGGAGCAATGAGAGCTGCCTTCAATTTGCCAAGGCAACAGCCTTCAGCTGCCCACCATATATACCGTGACCTTCACAGCCAAACAAAGGAGCACCAGTTATTCATGGAGAAAATCAAGGGCTTTATAAAAAAAAAAATTGGACATGGCTGCTCAAACAGCCCTCACCACGTAGACTGCTACTGTCTGCTTCCTAACAAGCAGGCAAATTTGTTAGGAAGTTCTAAAATTAGGTGCTGAAAAAGAATCTATTCAAAGCAGACAATAAAATGCCACACGGAGCTGTAGTTCAAGATGGCTGGTTATGCTCAGCATGAGCCATACGTGGCTCCAGAGGGGAAATTTTGCCCCTGAAGTACATGTGCAAGGTAGTGTCCAGAGCAGCTGTGGCTGCCCCATCCCTGGAAGTGCCCAAGGCCAGGYTGGACAGGACTTGCAACAACCTGAGCTAGTGGAAGGTGTCCCTGCCCATGGCAGGGGGTGGGACTGGATGAGCTTTAAGGTTCTTTTCAACCCAAACCATTCTGTGGTTCCATGAGTCTCTGATTCTACATTATTTATCATTTTCGTACCAATACTTTTTAGAATATGACAAGCAAATCACGTAGRGAATAACAGATCTTGAGGTTCATAAGACAATTTGATCCTTGATGACTTGGCTTTGTGTGCAAGTCCCCGAGGATTTACTCTGACAGTAATTATACACCGAGCTCCCGATTCCCGTTTGATTAAAATTCATCTTCCAAAAAAGCACTTGCAGTCCTTATTTAGACAGCTGGAGAAATGGAAAATTCACCACTTCTTCTGGTAGCTTGTCACCCACACTGCTGAAAGATGTGTTCCTTGTGTACACAAACAAATGGGAAACATCGGTATTCCAGACTCCTGCATCGTCCCCCTTTTAATTCTGATTGATCACAGTTCTCACACGCTCCAGGCCTAATCCCGCCGGGTATGAAGTGCTCTGTTAATGCCTGTGGGTGTGCAGAAGAGGCTCAGTGCATGGTGAGAGCAGAGTGTTGGAGGGCAGAAGTGCCTTTTGTTCAGAGAACGGCTTTTGCTGTGCTGCAGAACAACTTCAGGCAACAAACTATTTTTGAGGAGTTCAACAGGACTAAGTTCCCATGGATACATGTGTGTATCCTACATGTTCAAGGAAATAARTGTCTCTCAGTCTCACTGATGCCTGGTGTTGCTTAATTAAACATTCTTGTGATGGAAGGAAAACCAAGAAGTCGAAATTAGATATTTACTGAACAGATGAAGTAATTCTCTGTCTAGAAGAACATATTACYCTGCTTACCTCTAACACCTCGTGTGATCACCCACAACAAATGAGAAAACAAAATATCTGTTCTGTTCTCTCTTTGCCCTCTGTCCTGGCCACTAGATGAAGACAGATAAAAAAACAGAGAGAGAACAGCTTCAAAACAAAAAGGCGACAGGACTGCTAAAGTTGCRTGCAACCTAATTCTCAGAGATGATCTATTCATGCCAAATCCGGATCTTAGTTGAAGTCTGTGGCAGTCAATCCCCTTGACTGCCATGCAGGCAGGATTTGGCCCCGGTGAAGCATCCGCCCGCATTCCCAGCTGCTCTGTCCAGCTGCCGCAGAGGAATGCGGGGCTGCTGAGGGCGCTGGCACGGGATGGAGTCCAAACTTCCAGTGAAAAGCAAATTCCACCTCAGTACTTGGATCTGAACTTTGTCGGTGCGATGGCTGAATCTGATAAAGTAACCCCCTGCCTGACAATAATTCAATTTAGATTCTTCTCCCTCACCAGCGTGCAAACCATGTTTGAGCCAGCCCTTTATTGGATATAGCTTTGAGCGTTTGGAGCGCTTCGGAGAGAGACACGAACGCTGATGAGCAGTACCAGGAAGGAAAGCAGGGCTCTATTTGTGCGTGTGCTCACTTGTCTTGGGGTCACTTCACAGCAGATTACTATCAAGTGCTCAAGACAATATTTTTATAGGGCTGAATCCTGCTCCTACAAGTCAACAAGACTTTCACCACTTTGTAGCACGCCACAGAGAAATAGACAACAGTTTGCAGAAAAGCACTTTCAGGAGGGATTAAAACAAGCACATAAACACATTTCGGCCATTTTAGCACTCTGGTTTAAACAGAAATGTTTGAAGGCATAAAAGGCAGTTAATTCCTATTGGAAATCAATGGTAGCTGAGGGAATGCAGCATTCTGGTACCCTTGGGAAGTTGTCCTTGGGCTATGGGCTGCCCTATCTCTGCTTTCTCTAAAATAAGATGGAAATRTAAGGTGCTTATTGATTTTGCAACTGTCCCCAGACTTCTTGCCTAAGGGGAAAAGTTGTCCCTGTGAACCTCATATTCATCTCACTCTGCTTCCCCCTCTTCAGAAGAACCAGCCACCACTAAAGCTCGAATTTTAAATCTTAAGACAGCACTGTCGTGCTTTTCAGGGTAAAATTCAAAATACGAGCTGTTTCCAGGGAGAAAGGAGGCTGTTTCAGTCCGGGTTCGGTATCCACCTCCACCTCAGCCTCTCTCCGAGCGCATCRGGAGCGCCCTGCGCGGGGCACCTGCGGAGCGCGGCTGCCTCTGGCTCTCCCTGTCGGCCACTGACACCTCTTTGCCCGGTGGCTTGAAGCACAGCGCCGAGCCCCATCGCCAGCGATGCCACCGCGGCAGGGAAGCGCCAAATTCCAGCGGAGTGGCCAGGAAAACTTTTCAGGCAGCTCCCGCAGGCTGACGCTGCCCGGCGGGGCTCGTTCCGCGGGGGGCGCGGGGCGCCCCGGACACGCTCCCGGCTCGGGGAGCCCCGTTCCCGG
>RAHM01000190.1:966581-1065983 GCA_003713295.1 Parotia lawesii | reverse complement strand
AGAGAAGAGAAGAGAAGAGAAGAGAAGAGAAGAGAAGAGAAGAGAAGAGAAGAGAAGAGAAGAGAAGAACCCACTTCCAAGAGTTAACTTTCCTCTCCCACATTTCTTCCCATGCCAAACCTGGACTAACTTCATTCCTGTCATTTTGCACAGCATCCTCCCAGCCTGCACCCACAGAAACACCCAGAGCTGGTGACTTAACTCCAGTTTAGCCCAGCTGGGGTTTTCCTGCCTGATAATATTGGGGTTTGCTGCTCGTTTCTAGTTTTTTCCGGGGAATAGAGAGACGCTGAGTTAATGACTGTGGCTTCTGAGAAATATATTGCTTTGTCTTCAAAAGAGTAGCCACAGCCTCGCAGGGTGTAAGCACCCTGTGCAGTTGTTGTTATTAATTAGCATTATACAAGTTTTTTGCCCTTGTTTGGGAATGGATCTAAAGCACAGCGGGGAGAAAGGACGCGTCAGTTGGTGGCAAAGTGTTGGGAGGGGBTGGGTGGCTCAGGCTGAGCTTTGGGAAGGCAGATGGAGGAACTCCTCCCAGCCAAACCTCTGGGATGCAAGGAGCTTCTGTCAGACACCCAACACTGAAAAAAGTTATTAATCTGTTAATATTATGCTAAATGTAGGTATATTAAAATCCTAAACGGGACATATATCAAAGGGGGTTTTTAATGATAAATATTTCTGCTCAGGAATGCAGCTTTCTGCCCACACTGAGTTTCTGCTGTGGTATATATCACCTTTGTGGGAGACTAATTTCAGTTTAACAAGTTTGAGTGGTCAGAACTGAGCTTTGTGATCTGTGGTCACAACTGGAGCCATCTTGTCCCCCCCCCMAAAAAAAAGCTCCCAATGGAATTTACCAAAGCAAAACTGCTGCATCGTTTTACTTTGGTCCCCCACCCAAGAAAGGGAGAATTAAAAGAGGAAAGGGAGAAATGAATCCTGTAGAAGTCTTCTGGCATTTGGGCTCTGCTTCTCTGGTTCTCTTCATTTATAATATAAATTTTAATCTAAATGAAACATTTTGGTAAGCACTAGGAATACTTCTACAGTGAGAGATGAGGTGAAGAGTTAAAAAGCATTCATTAAAGCATTTATTAAAAAAGGCTGAACTTCAATGCTGTGGAAGATCCCACCCAGACCCCTCCATCAAGATATCTGGAAGGAAAGCAGTAAATAAGTTTGTGCACAAAGCACCAGCAGTATCAGCCATGCTTGGCACAGGGAACAGTTCTAAAACCAAAGCCRTGTTAATGCTGGAGAAGTAAAATCTGACAAGTTTGTTCCAGCTTGTTTTGGCCAATCTCTCTGAGATGCTGTTAGTCTTTCCTTGTGCATTCCTGTTAGGATCTTGAATTCAGCTCCTGAATTCTTAACTAGAACCAAACACGATTCCATCCAAACAAAGCAAGGGAGATTCCTGAAGCTAAATGTGGTGTGTCCATAAACACAGCCTGCTCGAGACAGTTACCCCTTCATCTGTGTGCTCCTGCGAGCCAGGGGCGTCCATCAAACTCACAGCCTTCTACCTCTGTTATTCTTTTAAATATCAGCTTGACATTTGAGAAGCACAAGGCTGCCTCTTGCAAGAAGCCTCCCAGGAAAAGGCACTACAGAGCAATTATTCTTGGGTACATTGAACCTATCTTTCAAAAGTCTGCAAGAATGGAGCAGGTAAATTAACTGTAATGTAGTAATGCTGAAAGTGGAGAGACAGCAGCACCCTTGGCACGTGCAGGTGCAGGTCCCACCAGACAAGCTGGGCATGGCAGTGATGCCTTTTCCTGGTCTTAAAATCAAGAGTCAAACACGGTTAGAAGGGAAAAAGGGATTTTACCTTGGTATTTATTTTAAGGATCCTTAGGTGCACCACGTCCAGGTCGAATGCACCTCCATGCACACCGCAATGCACACCCCCCCAAAAGATCTGGTATCTCATTATAGGTGTTACTAATTAGCACATCTATCATAAATTCCCCAATGAGAGGCTCGAGTGAGCCCCCCTCCCCAAGGAACCTTCCCCTGGATGGTTCTATCTCAGTTTACAAAATGTGTTCTGGAGAGGACCTTGGGGTCTGGGGCACACTGATCCCTAACTACGAAGCTTCTAAAATGTTTCGTCTCCAAGCTTGACAAGTCCAAGAATGTAGGCAAAAAGCACTAAGAATACAGAAGTTATAAAAAGGTATAACAGGGGTATAAAAGAAAAGACAAAAATCATCATGGCATCAGCAGGAAGCAGCACCAGCCCCTGTGCCAGGCTCCCACAGCATCCTCCCTTTGAGGAGCGTGGGCTGGCAGCCAGCATTGCACTGCTCAAAATCCCAGTAACCCCACAGGTTTAAATYGAGTTTCTCCTTTTTCTTTGTAACTGATGGTTTTTTCCTTTCATTTAACACCACAGAAGGCAATTATTTTACAGAAGTGGCATTATTATAAAATCAGCTGGAGCCGCAGTTACCTCCAGGCACCACTTTTTGAAAGCAGCTTTCTGCCCCTGGGCAGTGTCCAGGTGAAGGGCTGGTAGCAGGAATACTCGAGGAGCCTGCAGCCCCTGCCTGCACCGTGCCCTGCAGCCAGRGGATGTATTTACCTTCCTTCACATCATCTGCTGCTGGAGACTCAGAGGCCTCTACCCCAAAAGCACTCGTGCTGTTGATAGCTCAGGCAGGCTTGGAACAAGGCAGTGAACGAAAGCCAGGAGAGATTTACAAGGGTTTGATGCTGGAGCTGCCTGTGGAGGCAGCACTCCACAGTGTGGGGGCTGAGCAGAGGGATTCACTGGATTGGGGCAGCTCAGAAGTCCTGAATCCTCCTAGAAAATGACCTCAGGGAGGTCACTTGGGCTTGTGCTGCTGTTCATGAAGTGCTTGGAAAACAGCAGTGCTATTTCCAGKGCCTGTGCAGTGTTTTAAGGTGTCACTGTGGTGTGGGACAGGTTTTGAGGTCGCTGGAGGAGAGATGCTATGTATGAAGGGGAAAAGAGTCTCCTTGTAGGGGTAACTTAGGGTTCAGGGTAGCAATTCATGGTCAGGCAGAAGAAATGTTTGTGGACCAGAACCTGTCTGCTTTTGATTTATGGCAGCTGGGCAGTGAAGATGCTCCTTCACCCCCAGCCTTGGCAGCTGTGCCTGGCTGGGATCACGACTGGAATGAGCCTCCTGATTAAAAACACCATCGTTTCAGTGCATCAGTGCCCTCTTTAAAGCCCCTCCTCGGTGAGAAACAACAGGAGGAGATAGGCAGGGAAGCAGAATCTGTTCTTTACCTCCTGGGAGCCTCCTCCCCACGTTATGGGCTGGGAACACTGGGATCAGTGGAGGTAAGGGCAGAGCCTGTGCCTCAGCCTGCCCTGAGAGCACAAAATCCGTGCAGAGGAGGCTGGAGAGAAAGAATGATCCCAATGCTCATTACTGACTGCTAAACACAACAGAACTTCCCTGTCATTTTGCTGTTGGCATCCTTCTAGAATGATTAAATCTGTCGAGGAACCTCTGCCTGCCTGAGGCACGGCACAATTAATTCCCAACAAGAGAAGCAGAGGAAATAACAACCGACTAACTTTGCTTGGCTGCTGTCATGTGTTGGGTTTTCTTCATACAAAGGCAAGTTTATTATGGAAAATGTCCCTCAAACTTCAAAGCATTGCTTCAGTCCTTGCAGCAGCTTCTTTCAGACCAGATGAGAAAGTGAAGCCCCACATCCTGCAGTGCCCAGTGTTAGAGGAAAAGCTCCTTGCAGATTTAAGAGGGGAGGGGCCACAGTGGAATGATGAGGGCAGGGCTGGAGCATCCCTTGGACTTTTACTTCCATCCACATAAGAGAATATTTTCTCTCCTAAGCATTGTGTGCTCTGGGGTATTCGGTATCCATCTCTGTTATTCAGGAAAAAAAAAAAGTAAGAACTTTTGGGTTTAGTCCAACGAAAGACAAGAAAAAGCTTTAAACCTGTAACTTCATCGTGTGGGGAAAGTGTTTATATCCCTCAATTCCAGTTCCTGTGTTCACAGTCCCAGAGGGGCCCGTGGAAGCAGCATGAGAGTGACCTCAGGTGTGGGGAGAAAGGCTTTGACAGCCACACTCCCTGCAAAACCCAAACRTGAAATTGCTGATGTGTCACCCTGAATTACTCATTAATGAGAGCACAGAGAACTTTGGCTTCAGGCTGAGAGGAGCCTGAGGAAGGCAATGCTGCATCATCTCCGTGCTGCCTCTGGAAATCAGGCTTTAGAGCTGCTGTGGGGAATGCAGGGGGAGGAGATGGGCACCGAGGGGCAGAGCACGTGCCCACACTCCTGGCTTGGGGACATCTCCCCTCGTGCCAGCACCTCTGTGCAGAACCAGCCTTTGCTCTGACAGCCACGTGTCCCTTCCAGAGGTAGCTGAGCCCCCAGCCTCCTCTCTTGCAAGCCCTCCTCCCTTCCTGCCCTGTTTGCTGTGCTCACAAGCAAACCTGGTCTGTGCAGGAGCCTCCAACTCCACTCCAGACCCTCACAGTGCAGCGTGTGGCAGCAGGAATGGGATGTCCCTGCCCCTCTGGGAGTGTCAGGGCACAGGAAGAAATAGAGAAGCTCACTGGCACGATCACATTAGCTTGGAGCTCCAAAAAAAGCATCAAACCAGCATCTCAATAGACATTTTTGCCTTGTGTCACATTCTTCAGTAAATGTTTCTCTCCGGAGAGCTCGAGGTGTGTGTTTGAGCCTCAGCCTGTGGAGGGTCTGTGTGTAAKTACAGAGCCCATGCCAGGGCCTGCCTTCACAATGTGCATTCCCACTGCTCACCAAAGATGGAATCCCCTGCCTGTGTTGAGAAGGGCTTGAGCAGGAAGATCATGGATCAAACGTGGTGTCTGGGTTATGTGTTCAGTACAAACGTGTTTGGTTTTACCATGTTGCTGTCTTTGCTGTTCTTACTTCAACCTTACGGGGTTTATTTTTCTGTCCCTGTGTGTTCTGTCCCTTCTTCGTGTCACATTTCCTCCTCAGCAATAAGCTGTAACCTCTCCCAGGGACTCTGCTTCCACCCTGGCTTTGCTCCACAGCTAAAACCACCACGCACCACGTTCTGTGATACCCCAGTGAGAGTTTCAAGGCTTTGGGGACATTTCTTACCTCTTGGATTTCAGAGCTGTTTCGGGTTGCCCACAGAGAAGGCAGAAGCTTCTACTGATTTCCACAACCTAATCAGAAAGTGGGCATGTTCCTGCAAGTGTGACTATCAGCAAATCCTTCAGCTCCATTTGAGAAGTTATATCTGCACAGACAGGAGGATGATTTAAGAAGCTTTTCTTTTGCTGCTTGCTCCACCTTCCACCTCCTCTGTCCCCTCACTGAGGCTGGTACATCTGTCTTTGCAGTTTGGTAATTTTAAAACATTAAGTCATTTTACTTTATAGGGTTGAGGGTTGTTTTTTTTTTTTTCCAGTCAAGACAAAGGTAATTATTTCTTGTCCTGATCAGGTTCCCTGCCTACCCCCAGGCAGCTGAACGGATAAAACTGATGGGCGTGAAAAGGAGTGCATGTAAAGCATCTTCAAATCTGTTTTAAAAACCATTTAAAAATGATTCAGTGCACTTGAGCTTGTTCTTGTTTAACACATCAGTTAAACTCAGGCCAGTAAATGGCCAAATTCACAATCCCAGTGACTTTTACTCTGCTGCAACTGGGAAAAATCTTGTGTTCTCACAGGGCTTGGGCTTTACTTCTGCCTTCTCCTTTCTGGTCAGCGAGTAGGGCAGTGGCTTCCCCCTCTAGAGATGCCCATTAGCCCCCAGGGAGGCTCTGTAAAGCCTTGTGAGGCAGAATAACCATGAGGAACTTTTATATCCCTGCCAGAGCACCCATGAAAACAGAGYCCTGCAGCTCCAACCCATGCTCATCATCTTCACGATGGATCCTCAGTCTGGGAGGGACACTCAGGGACTCAGCACAGGGGAACAGCTTTCCTTACAGTGCCTGGCAACCTGTGGGGGCTTCTTCCTGTTCRGTTTTCAATGATTTGACTCACACTTGATGCACTTCATTTCCCAGCACATTAACAGCTGGTGGGTTCCGAGGCTGCACTTGGCGAGGAATGGAGAGTAATTACTTGCTGAGCTCGTTATAATTGTTCGGTTATTGAGTAATTTGGAAAGGCAAGCAGGAAGAATATCTGGTTAATTAAGAGCTCGTTTAATCGCTGCTAAATTTAGCCTTCCAAAACAGTGCTCRCCTTCCCCAGATTTGGAAACCTTTGGTCCTTGTTCCCTCCCAGCTCAGACCCTCCCACATTTGGTTCCACTTATGTTAAGGTCTCTCTGAAGCTGCCATCTGTCTCCAGCAAGATGTTTAATTAAAAACAATTCACCTGWAGCTGCTCAGGTACTTTTGAGGCCAAACCCTCCCTCATCCAGTGTCAAAACCAGACACTACAGACAGAAGAGCAAAGCCTGAGTGCTTAACAGAGCCCAGGCAGTGTGAGCAGCAGAAAATCTGTTGAGCCCTTGATGTTTTTCGAGTTGCTGCTGGTCCCACACATTTGCTGGCCACGTGTTTCTTCTCTTGGGAGGGGTTTGATAATTTAAGGTTTAGAAAGCAGGTTTAGCATCCAGAGGACGCTTTCTGGAGCCTGGACTGACTTCCAGAACCTGTGAGGAGTCTTCAAGGCAGCGCTTGAGACAAAAAGGGGTTTCCAGCTTCCTTTTGTGTCTTCACTGTTGCCCAAAGAATGTCAAGTGTCTGTGTGTGAATTCAGGCAGGCTTGTAACTGAAAAGGTGGTGTTTGAGGACTTTTGGGAAGAGTTTTGAAGGATGGACTTAAATGGGAGGCAGCATTTCACTCGCAATGAGTACAGCTTCATTTTAAACAATGAGTTAGTAGATTTAAAAGAATTATTTTGCTTTGGGCTTGTTGTTTAAGTGTTTTTATAGTTTGTTCTAGATTATTTTAATACATTATATTCTTCATGCACRGTCAGTGGGGTGTAACTGCTGCTGCCCATGGGATGTGGCCATGAGCTGGCACATGCTAAGGGAAAGGGGGCCTTCCTCCCAGCATGGAAGTCAGTGGCAGATGTTCATAAAGGAGAGAAAAGAAAAAGCAAAGCCCTGAAACCCTTACTGAGCACAAGCAGATTTATCTCCTTTGCACTTCCAGAGTGACAAATGTTCAAAGCCTCCAGGAGGTCGTGGCTCCTCCAGTCCTGTAGGAAGGAAGGAAGAGTCTGTTCTGAACCTCATCCTTCCCAACACACTTCAGAACGAAGTAAACTTATTTTTTCTGCAAGGGAGAAGACAAGAACAAGCCAGACCTTGTATCTCTGGCAACACACCAGTCTTTTACACAGGCATCCTTGAACTTCTTCTATCTTGCTTTCAGTTCAGCTGTTGCAAAAAAAAAAAGGAAAGTAATTTTTAAACAGGTTTTTCAGGGCGAACTCCGTAAGGTAAATGCTGCAGAACAGAAGAGTCATCAAAGCAGGTTGATTTTAARACCTGACAACCTTGACAGCCTCCTTGCAGCAGCGCAGAGCCACATCAGTTCTGCTGTTACCCATGGTTACAAAATTGGTGAATGAAATGAAATGGAATCCAAACCTGTCAAGAGCTGTAACTCTCACACAGGCAGRGCAAATGACCTGGAATGATAACTCCTGGAGTACTCCTCTGGGTCCTCAGCTGAATATTTTGTCAAACTGCTCTAAATTAACAGAGCTCGCCCACTCTGAGTCTGGGCTGCTGAGAAGATGAAGCTCCTGGTGGGCTCCAGCTGATTTTAAATATCCCCTTTTATTTTTAACAAGAGGACAAGGCATGAGGCAGATCTCCACAAGATCCTGTGATTTCAAGCAGAGCAGTGTTATGGGATAGCCTCTCACTGCCCCGAAGGAAAAAAATCAAGTTAAAGTACGAGCTAGAATTTTCTCTTCAGTCGGTAATTTCTTCTAAATTAAAAAGGCAGAGGCAAAAGGCTTTAGCAAAACAATTAAACAGCACCTCAATAAAGCAGCTGCTGCCTTTCACCAGGCAGTGACTTCCCAGTGGGCATCTCCCAGGTTTCTGTGGATGGAGGCCACTGAGGCAGCCACRCACTGCCTCTGTTCCCCTGGGTTTTCTGCTGGATTTTGGAGGTCCTGTGCTGGCAAGAGGATGACAGCAAAGCTGTCAGGGTCCTTCCTTCCTGCTAAGTGCCCCTGCCAAAGCATCTTTCCATGGCACGCCAGGGCTTTCCCAGCAGCTTCCTTTCCTTACCCAAGAAGCTGGAAAAAGTCAATAACTGCAGAGTCCTGGCAGCAGAGGATGGCTGGAGAAGTGCTGCAGACTGATCTCAACCCTCCCTATGAGGTGAAATGTCTCCAAAGAGCTGTTTCAGTCTCTTCTTGCAAAGGGATCCCACCCCCTGCTGAAGTCCCTGGGACAGCAGTTCCTTTTACCTTTTCCCATCCTGTGTATCCATGGGATTTCAATCCCTGCCAAGGGTCATTTGGGATGTCAGACCTTGTCATCCAGCACTCAGTGTCACCCGGATTTAGCATTTGCTCCTTCCCAGCACCTCTTCAGCAGCAGGAGGTCTCACCCTTCCCATCACCTGCAATGTGTTGCCGAGTCCCAAAAAGAGCCCAAATATCCTCTCCCAACCCCGCCATGGGGACTCTTCTCCTACCACCACCTCCCTGGAGTGTCCAGATGTGTCCTCCCCATCCCAGCTGCTCACTGCTTTTTGRACTGAGAGTCAGAGCAAACCCTCCAGCCCTCACCACACCCCAAACCTCCTCCTGGGGTGKTCCCCACTGCCCACCTCGTGCGGGGCCGGGGGACACGAGGGTCTTTTTGTCTGGAGCGGGTGCAGTCAGAATTCTTGTAAGCACCAGTTTTACTGTCTCTTCCCAACATAAACTGCACAAATTGATGGAGCCCTGGCCCTGAGGATAAACACCATCCCCAGTGTTTAGAGTAGCTGTCTCCAGAGAGGAGACAGGGCAGCCAGGCTGACACCCTGGGAGCTCCCCCGGGACATGGAGGGGGTCTGCAGGCTGGTGGCACCTCCCTGGCAGGAACCTTCCCCCGCTCTCAGATGTGCACAGGCACAGTCCACAGGGAGGAGAAAGGCTAGAAAAACCTCAAGGATCATCATAACCACCTGAAAGTTATTTCACAGAAATACAGAGGATTTGTGGCACCTGAGGCACTTGCACAAATTCTTGCCGAGGACTGGCTCCAGCCCGTGCCCAGTCCAGAGGGAGCTCCCAGTTTCAACACACCAGTGTTGCAAAATGTTCAGTTTTATGGAGTTTTCATATTTCTGATTAGTTTCAGCTTTTTAGCTGTTTAGGAATGGTAAATCCTCATGTGGTTAGGAAGCATTCCTGGCTATTTTCTCTAAAAAGAACCTCAGGCTAGTACTTATGAAGGAGACTGAGATTAGATAAACTCATTAAGCCAAGCATTCTTTCCACACCTGTGTTCTTCCCAACAAAACAATAATTTTTCAATTTCAAGGCTGTTAATTTAGAGACAGATTTTACTTGTCACACTGATGCAAACATGAACCCCTGGCATGCTCCATGACTAAAGCTGGCTCAGATGTACACAAGGCTGTCCTCCCCTTCCAGGGCCTTGGACACAACTGGAAAATCCGTGTCTCCAAAGTGATACAGTCTGGGGCAGCTGGACTACTCAGAATGCATTCAGCAAGCAGGTGTTGCTATTAGAGAACGAAAATCTCACTAATTTAAAAGATCTGGAACATCCTTTGTCTCCTCTGTAGTACAAACAAGCCCTCAGCAGCTCATAGGAGGAAGCTGTGGATGTCTAGAGCAGGCAGTGACTGAACCTTCTCCCAGCTCCACATCCACCTCCTGCACGTCCATCCCAGCCAGAAGGAAATAAAACCAAGGGTCACTAACCCTGTTCAGGGGACAGGCAGACAATGATATCTGCTTTTTAAGTTAATTGATCCACTGACGCATTCACTCAATTTCGTTCATTATAAACAAGGCTTTAAGGCTCAAAGATTTCTGGTTTTTTGTTCTGTCATATGGTCTAACAAGAGGCTGTTGCTGTTCCTAATGACCTTGTCACATTTGCAGATTTAACACAGGAACCCTTATCAGTGCACCACAATTACAGAATTATCACACCTCCCACTCCAGGGGAGCTGGGCCATCAAACACTTTCACTTCTGCCTTGCCCAGATCCTGCAAATCATAAACCTGGCCTGACCAGAGGACAGAATCATTAATTCAGACCTGAACATGTCAGAAATATCTCCCTGTACAACTCAGCTATGGAAAGGTTTTTGATTACTGCCCTTTCGTGCATGCTTTATGGCTGAAGTATTTCATTTAAGGAGAATGATCAGGAAGAGGACAAGTTTTAGCAGTCTGCTCCAAAGCCTAAGTAGAAAATTAGCAACAGAGTCAAAACGTGTTTAACTTGCATAGAAAGCGATCATTTCTGCAGCACGCTGGAATTCACTGACTCACGGCCATCTGGAGGTGCTAAAGGCATTTAGAAAACAGAGTCAAGAGGTCTCGAGTTGCAGTTGTTGAGAGGAAAAGGCTCGGAGGCAGCAGGCTGAAAGGGGAAAGCTTCAAGGATGTGAGGAGGGAGAGTCCTCACCAGCTCGGGAGCTGTGCTGGCAGCCGGGCGCTGCTCCAGGGGGGAACAGCCTTGCTGAGAAACCCCCGGGCATTCACCTCGTGCTGCTGCTGAGGCAGAGAAAGGAGATTTTTTCCTGCTCCTGGTCTCAATGGATCAAGATCTCCATCAAAATGAGTACCCAGAAAGGGAAAAAGGGCAGGGAGAGGACTGGATTTCCAGATGCTGTGCAAACTTGTAAAAGCAGGAGTACTGAGGAGCAGGTGCATTCTCCCTACAGCCTCACTAAAGGATTAATAAATCGATAAACCTTTTTTTTTTCCCCCAAGGGGAAACTTTCTGTACACTTCTGTATATTTATTAATTCAGTTTTAATTTCTGTTTGGATTATTTCTTATTTACAGGTCTAAATTCTGCCCAGTTCCAGAAAAGGTGCAACAGACACAAGCTATGCGTGGAGGACACCATCGCTTAAAAAAAGTCCATTTGATACACAAGATAAATGCAGAAGAAAGCATAATTCATCATTTTTTAAATAGGTGGATGTAGCATCACGACTTATTTTAGCATATTCACTGTTCATTATCAACTCAAACAGAGGATGGACAGGATAAATAGYTGAAGCAAATGGTTATCAGGAGTTCCTATTGAAAATTTTATAAAAGGTTTTAACAGCTTTGCCACCTGGAAGCTCTCAGCTTCCAGTTGTCTGATCTTCTAATGAAACAATAAAGTGGAGTGAGGAGGAGGAGAAAATGTCAGCTCAAATTGACACGGAGGCATCAGTGTGGGAGAAATCTCCTGTAGCTGCTCTCTGCCTAACACCATCTTAAATTTAACTTCCCCCTCTGCTTGGCTGACTCGGTAGCATTGCTTTTTTCCCCACTCGTCAAAGTTTATTTTGATCATATTCATCTCCGTGGAAAGGAATGACTCTCAAATTAATTCCTATTTTCCTTTGAAATAAAGAAACAAAGAAAACACACATTTATGGCCCATAGTGAAGTAGAAATAATCCAAGTGCAAGATCCCTTCTCTCATTCCTTTTGTGTTGAGAAGTGCAGGGACTAAATGGGCTCAGAGTTTGCCTTGTTCCACAGCAGCTTTTTAAGTTTTGAATCACCTGGTAAAATGTGGCCTTTCTTTTTACGAGGTTATTCCGTGAACCACAATTAAAACCCCATTATGCAGGGAGGACTCCCAGAACACGTCTGCTCTCCAGCAACATAAATCAGAAATAAACACATCTGCCTGCTAGAGGCAATGGAAGAAACCACCAGCCAGAGCCAAGACGTGCAGAGTGACTCCATTAGGACCTGCCTTTGTTTATTCCCACAAGATTTAATGGTCTGGCTGGCGAGTTAATATGCTGAGGAGGTCACCTCCAAGGTAGGAATCCGCCCAGAGACCTTCCCCTGGCAGGGAAAAGCTCTCTCAAAGGAAAACAGCAAGATTTTTTTCTGTGGAGTCAGCAGCAAAGTGTCCAGGCATCTATATAAATAACTTAAAATAGTTGTGTAAACTGAGGAACAAGAAAGAGACAAATCCTCAAGGTGTCTGAACAGAAAAATCATGGCTCAGGAACCCAGYTGGTGCTTTTTTGGGGGGTGGAGGGGCTGCTGTGGCTTGTTAATAAAAGGACAGGAAGGGTATCCATGTCTAAAATGAGCTTTTTTGAACACTGGAGGCCTATTACAAGAAATTCCCAGAAACAAGTAACATGAATTCTCCACAAATCTCAGTTTCTCTCTAAAAATAGAAGATTTCCTTCAAAAAGGGGAAGGTTTCAGTGAAGTGCATTACGAACAATAAATCTGACCTGGCAGCTCATGGATTCACCTAGACTGGATTCCTTGGATTGCCTCCGGATTATCTAGCAGTAAACCAAGATGTTTTTATTTAGATGCATCTAAATGTTACMAAAAAAAAAAAAAAAAAAAGGAGATGGTACTTCCAGGCTGCTTTATTGATTCCAGAGTAAGAACTATTCCAGCAAGGCATTTCTTGTTATGATCTCAAGGTCTGACCTGCTCTGTCCAGTATCTGTTTCAAAATTCCCTACTCGTTGTCCATGGGGTATCATGAAAGACAAGAATGCTCAACAGCAGGGAACACTGATCCCCACCTTGTCATTATTTCAGCTTTCCAGGAAAACAGGCAAGATGGAAATAAAGTATCTCTGAAATAAAGGGTGTTAGTCCAAATATGGACAATGCCTCTGCTAAAAGAAAAACAGGAGTATTTGGAAAAAAAAACGAATGCTGAAGAATGAAAAATCTCAAAAATTGAGTTAGAAATCCTTCATAAAGGAGGATTCATAACCCCACGTGGGCTAAAAGGATCAGAGGAAAAAGCCAGCTCCTCTGCAGTGCTAGCCAGCCAGTCGATGAATAAATAATGCACTGAGTCAGGACTTGCCACAGGTCAAGGCTGAGGTGTGCTGGGACAGAAGTGAGAGGTGGAATGAGTGATTTGAGGGGAGGTGATGGACACACTCAAAGGTGTGCACTTGGGAAACTGGACAGTTATTTCCTGTGCACAGCCCACCCTGAAGAGCTTTAGTACAAAGCCACTGACACTCACAGGAGATAAAAAACGGCCACAYAGATACTCTGGGGATAAATTAACAATCAGTAAGGGAGAGCTGAAAGCAGGGTTCAGCCAAGGATGTAAAATGAGCTTTCAGCTTCCTGAGAATGTCCAYGGCAGAGCTACAGCTCTTCAGGGTGTTTCACAAGGAGCAGTGGACACTCAGCAGAGCATTCCCACCATTCCAGGACGGCGCCTTCGCTGGATTTTCCCAGGCTCAGACAATCCATGTGTGCCAGAGCCACCTGCGGTTCAGAAAGGAAATAACTCTGAAATAACTCTGCTGCTGCTCCTGGAGTGTTCGCTTCGATTTCCACACAAGAGACTCAAAAAGCAAAGGCAGGAGTTGGGATTTTTTTCTTTTTTCTCACTTGGAGAAGGGAGACTGGTTGTATTTATTCCTCCCCACTCTGACCTGACCTCCAGCAGCATTTCGTGGTTTTACTCCTAGAATTCAGACAAGACAAAAATACTGCCCAAAGCTCCCCACGAGCAGGTTAGAGAGAACCAATTCCCCTGCAAACACTGTGGAAGGATATCTGGATGCAGAAGGAACACGAGGAATTCCTACGTTAAAAAAAATGTCGCCTTCATTTACTGGGGAAAGGAAAGCTGTGAAAGAGAAATCCAATGCTAAGAAATGCCACTGAAGAAACAAAACCAGATTTCCTTGGCAGCACAGCCATCATCAATGCCTTTTCAGCTACATTTATTTTAATGTGCACATTATTATGTGCTACAGCCTCCTAAAGCACCCAGCTTAGACCTTAAAAATAAGTAAGACACGAAGCTAAATTTCTGCTATAAATCCAAATTAAAATCTTTTTTTTCAATTGGGTATCCTTGTAAACATTTCTGGAC
Source organism: Parotia lawesii (assembly GCA_003713295.1). NCBI lineage: Eukaryota > Metazoa > Chordata > Aves > Passeriformes > Paradisaeidae > Parotia > Parotia lawesii. Next base: position 1,051,949 of record RAHM01000190.1, on the reverse strand, counting down.
TTGAAACTGATCGAGATGGAGCACAGAATATTTCAGGTGGATGATACATATTCAGGAAAATCTCAACATCAATGTACCTCCCCAAACCTTCAGTTGACTCACAGGGAAATTAAAAGCCACGATGATTCCACAACAGCTTACACAATGAAAATGTTATACAGGAGAAATGCCAAGAAGTCCACCTAGAGTTCCTACAATCACAGGGGACAAAAAATTAAAATTTAATGCATGCTACAGGACTGAAAGGTAGGTGTACACTAAAAACCTACTCTGACCACATACCTGCCAATTTTTCAAAAGTTCGTGATATTCCACAAAACATTTGAATGGATATATGGTTTTTAAAGTAGTACAACTTCACAGAAATCCTCAGGAGGCTTCACTCAATCTCATTGTAGGGAGTCAAATCTGCTTTGCTCTCCTGCTGCATTTTCTATTTTACTCTGGGACTTCTCACACCAGCAGCCTTTCCCTTTCCTTACAAGTAATTTCCTTTCAAAATACAAATCAGCATTCCCAGATCCTTGTTACAAGTCTGCTTTCAGGTGCAAAGCTGTAATTTTAACATCAGGACTCAGCCCCAATTCACACTGCACAAGTCCTGACCTTTCTTTATTTTAAGTACAAGGGCTCTTTACAAAAGTCCTCACACAACTGGGACACATCAAGCCACATTCTGTCATCCCCTCTGTTCAATTAAGAGCACTTCTCTGCAGCAGCTTGGCATCAGATTTATGCTACTTGAACAAATCCTGCCCTTGGAGTAATCAAGAGTTCCAAGAATCAGAGCCCTGCAGTTCCCAGTAGCAACAGGCAGCTGAGCCTCAAAAAGGGCAGAAATGAAAATATTTCACATTCAGAATCACCTGTCATTATCTGGAAAGAGAGACCCTTAGTAAAAAGTTATTCAGGGTATTTAAGTGGCCTAAAATAAATGAAACCAAGTTTGTTCCTAATAAGCAGTGAATTCTACTTCCACTCTGCCCCAGGCACATCAGCCTTCTGCAATTACTGCTTCCTGCTGGAGGCTACCTTCAGGAACTTTTAGACTGCACTTTACTTCCTCATTTGCCATTTAAATTCTCCCTAGATCTAGGCACTGCTTTTAGGAGCCTGGATATTGAAGCTTTAAATAGAAGAATCTCAGTGGCACTGAAACATACATCAAATTCTTGGACTTCTTTCCCAAAAAGACCTCYCCTACCATGGACAGTGCACAATTTCCCAACAAATTACAGGTGACAGGTTTGGCCATCATATTGACCAGATTACTGAGGCTTAAAAGCTCCAAAACACAAACATCACCTTTGATTTTATTTCTGAACATCCATCAGTTCCCAGCAGGAGATGCACCATGTGCAGGAGTTATTAGAAGACACAGGAGCTTCAAAAGTTGAACATCCAAGAGGAGATGAGCTGAGATTTCCCCCACGGCCTGAGATGATCTTGTTGAGCAGGATTTGATAGAGGGCAGCTCCAGGAGTGCCACTCCCTTTTAGTGCCACTCACAGCTGGCATGACAGACAGGAGTTACCAGAAAATGCAGGTCCCTTCATGTTTAGATTCCACTGCTATCAGGTATTTTTGGGGAAAAAGCCCTACATTTAAACCTCAGGGTAATGGCAGGAATCAAATTCAATCCAGCAAAGCAGTTGCTGGTGATCTAGGTCTGCCTTCACAGARACTTAGAACGTGGTGTAATGCAAATTCCTTGGAATAAACAGGCTTTAGGACAAGCATTTCAATATGGAACCCAACTGACTTTATTATTTCCTTGCATCCAGCCATTTTAACAATTCTCCCTTGTTAGCACAGACAAGGAAGACTTTTTCAGGTTTGAGAAGAAATGAAATTACAGAGGACTCATCTTGCTGGTGTGCCCAATGAGAGCCACCACAAGTCCAAGTGTCCTCTCATCATTCCTCTTTATATTAATCTTCAGTGTAATTCCCCCCAGTACTTATTATTTCCATTATAGAGTCCAAACTGTATGCATAAAATTAAAAAAAAAAATCAAAGCACATTCCCAGATTTTCAGTGTTTCACAGAAATGATACATCCAATTAATAAACCAGATCAACGTGGTTGCTTCAGAATTTGATTGAGAAAAAAAAAATTAGCTTTTTCTACCATTTATTTATCAACCTCCTGACCCACAGAAATCTTTGATTGCAGTAAAAAACCCAAAGTAGTTGGCAAGATTATGCATGTGTTTGTTACTTTCTCTGTACTGCAATGCACACAAGCTCCTCTTGGAAGTCCCTGCAATTTAATATTCAGGGAACACCAGTGGTCCTAGTTAAGAGAAAAAGTCTTCATACTAAACTGGAAAAGAGAAGTCCAAAAATAGCTATTGAGAGACTTCCTGACTATTGAATCAGTAGTAATTCAATAAAAAAAAGTTCAAGTAAGTCCCAGTAGCCAAAGCCAGGTGTATTCCCCACTGATCCCACACTCAGGAGAATCCATCCCTCTCAACGTAGCTGTGTCCTAGAGAACAACACTCACCTGGCTCAATTAACTTAGGTCAGACTTTCTAAGTCACATTAATAACTGAAGAGAGTAAAGAATTGAACAGGTAACAGCAGCCTGAGGAGTCAGATCAAGGCATAGCCCAAAAGATCGTTTGTCTCTTTCGAACCGAAGAATTTTTTAAAAATAATTTAAAAAAAATGAAGAGCCCAATTTCTCTTCTTTGTAGAGCTCACCCCCTCTTCTTTGCAGCCTGTCCCTTTGGGACATGAAGACAAACTGTTTTCAGAATGCATCAAATTTAAGATGGTCCTTAAGCCACCATTTGCAATGTTTATGGAAAAAGACACATGGAAACAAAGGGTGTGACGGTGTGTTCCCACAGCTGGGCAGTTCTAATTGCATGTGAGGTTACAAGAGATGGCATCTCCCTTTCTCCTCTCCTCTTGCAGGGCTTCTCTCCTTCATCTGAGCTCCTGTCCCATGCCCAGAGGAGTCACCCCAGGACCGGGTCCCCGATGCCGTGCTCCGGGTCGCAGGTGAAGGAGATGGTGATGGCAAAGCGAGTGCCCCACTGAACCTTCTCCACCCGGTGGAGATTCTCCGATCCAGAAGTGAAAAACGACACCCGGCCTGCAAAGACAAAGATTTTAACCCTGAATGGAGTTTGCCACTCAGCTGCAGCTCTCCCTACACAGCTCAGCTGTTGTCTGGCTYCAGCTGTTCCCCAGTGACCTGAGAGCCCATAGGTGATCACAGACAAACTGCTATGAGCTTACACTGCCCTCTGACAGCTTTTTACTGTTTMAAACATACATTAATGCTTTGTGCCACGAAGCTGGAGATGCAATTCCACCGTAGCTTGTAGTTTATAAAAGGCAGGAGGAAGCCAAGAACGTGGCAGCCAGTTCTTAGTAGCCTCAATTAAAAACAAAGAAGTGCAACTCTAGTGACTGTCAGCAAAGTGTAATGATTTCCTCCCTGCTCCCCTTCTAGTCCTGGCTCTAATTTTAGACCACAGAAGGAGGAAGCACTACAGAGGTGGCAAAAAGTCTTCAGTGACAAAACCTCAGCAGGTTTACAAGCAGCTGTGGCAGCTTATCGGCATTGTACCGAGTGCTTGCTATCGCTTTCTGTGCCCGCTCTGATCACTCGCTGTTCAGGCAGGTTACAAAGTCATGTATCAGCCATGTACAAATCCACTTTCCTGAGAAAGAGCCACTCCATCCATGCTCTGGCTTGGCAGCTGTTCTGTAGATACAAGTGCTCACTGCTGTGCTTGCTCCTGCCCAGGCCTTGACCATCACTGCCCTGCCTGGGGACACTCGGGGCCTCAAGTGGCATCAGGTGAAATGGAAATGCAGTGACTTTGATGATGACAGCAGAGGTATGCTGCCATCCCACTCCATGAGGCAGCAGAATGGAGCCCTCTGCACTCCCACACTATTAAACTCTTCTGTGAATGTACAAGTTTGATGTCCAGCAAGTAATTCCAAATGACGTGGCTCCATGGGACTGCTTGAGTTCTCCTGAGGAAGCCAGAAATGCTCCCCTGCACAGCTCCTCCATCCCAATTGCACGCTGTTTTCCTACTCAGGCTTTCCCCCCACTGTTCAAATTAAAGTTTGTTTAGAAGCTGATGCCTGCTTAAAGTCTGCACAACAACAACAACATGAACTACTCCAACTCTCACCCCACCTCCACGGCAAAAATGGGCACCAGGCACGTAGCTGGGTTTCTCTTCTAAAAGGGATCCCAAAGATCCAGAAGTTCCTCTGTYTGCATACTCTTAAGCAGCACACATGGGAGATCTGGACAAAACTAGACTGGCTTTATGGGGTTGGGTTTACCACTAATCCCTGAGTCCCTTTCATGCTCAGTTGCAGCTCACATCTAATCCTYAGAGTGCAGCTCAGAGTCTTTCATAACAATTTCACCCCCTTCTGCGCCCGTGGCTGCACATCAGTAATGGGCAAAGTGACACACATGTAAAGAAGAGATCCATTTGTATGCACAGCTCATTCCCACCTCGGTGTCCTGCTTTTCTGGATGAAAGCCTAAATGAAGGCAGCGTGCTCCTGTCCTACCAGTGTTGCAATGAACAGTGCTGCCCTCAAGGATTTCATACAAAATCCCCGGGTCATGAATTTTTTTTTCCTTTCAAACCATATTTCAACTTCATTAAAGTACATTATAATTGGTCCCTCACCTGCTCACCCAAAGCTTTGCCTTAAACTGACTTTCAAGCTGTTTTGTTTGATCTCTGACTAGAAGTAATTCAGAGCTAGACAAGGTTCAGTGTGTTGTTGAAGCCAGTTAAATTGATTTTTTTTTGCCTATACTGAATGTCTTTTAAGTTCTTTCTTCAATAAATATGTCTTCATATATATGGTATCACCTGCTTCCATATGCATCCACTGGGGTCTCTGGGTAACTGAACAAGGCTATAGTCAGTTTTCAAAGGTGCTTTTTCCTCACCTGGGAAGAATTTCTTTTAAACTTACTTCCTTTGCAAAAGTTTTGAAGCAAAAGCACACTCTTTCCATGGTACATTGTTTTTATCRGTATAAATGTTCAAAAAGAGGGTAGAGAATGTTAATTCCCACCCCATCTGACAAAATCTTCAAGAGATGTATGGCAATATCCTCATCCAGATGATGGTCACTGGCAGTGACCAAGGCCAGGGCACTCCTAACAACCCCTTACAGGAAGCAAGATCTTAATTGTATTAGAGGTAACCACTTATTCTTCTGACATTTTGAGAATCYATTTTTTGCACTGATCCACAGGAATCATTACTGAAGAAGACATGCCAGTGCCAGTCACAAGATCCACTGCTATAAATTTTATGTGATCCCAATTTAGATGAAGCAACGCTTTTATTTTAAGGAATAATTAACAAGCAGCAAAAGCACCAGACATTTCACTGTGCAGCAATTATGTTGCATTTAATTACTCAAAAAACCACTGGAGGAATAAATGTATTAATACAAGCCTTTGCTTTTCCCTGCTTTTGCTTTCTCAGGTTTAATTCAGGACTGCCCCTTAGCAGTGAATTCTTCTTAGATGTACTCAGAGCTACGTCACAGCAAAACTCACTATTCCCAAAAGGCTTGCTCTTGGGAAATGTTATCCCTGGTGAATCTTCAGCTGCACTTCCATAAACAAGCTGCCTTCAATTTGCTCCCTAACCTCTGTCCTGAGAGGCAATACAGATTGGAGGGAAATACAAAGGAAACAATTTTCAGTGACATCTACACCCTTGACATGTAACTGTGACCTCAACAAAACCACTTGCTGTGTCATTTGTTTCCTTGTCTCTAAAATGAAAGTAGTACTGACCTATTCTAACGAGGTTTCTGTGAACATTAATTAGTAAGCATCATTATAATACTCTGCAGTTAACACATGCTCTGATTTACAATTATTATTAAAAAAAAAAGTATCTTCTGTTGTTCTTACTCTGGCAAGAGGAAAATTAGTAGGGCACACCAGCTTAAATTATGACAAGATGTGGGGAATACATGAAGTGGTTTTGAGAACCATAATAAAATAAACAGACCAAAAAGCTCATAAGAAAAAATACTCCATGATTATTATATCTCTAGTATTATACATTCGTTGCCTAACAGGTTGGAAGAGCCCTTGGGAAGTTACCTGGTCCAATTCCCTTTCTCAMATCAAGGCCAACTCCTAAATCACACCCAGCTCCTGAGGTCCTTTCCAACCCCAGTTATTCTGATTACACATGGAACAGGCCATCCACACCAGTATCAATTCTGGCAATCCCTTGTATCTGCAGCTTGCCTGTTTTGCCACTGGACTCTAAGCCCCTTCATGCTCCCATCCTTCACATGGAATTTCCCCTTCTGCTTTCTTGGCAGCATATTTCTGGTCCTTCCAGGTTTAATTCACTGCCAAATTTCCTTGTAAACTCCTTGGGTCATGAGAACTTCAAGGAGAAAAAGCAAATTACGTGTTGGATTGTCTCGACCATCACTCCATCAAGTAAGGGAATGGTAACTGTGCCCTCGCTCTTCCCTGTGGACACCAGGGAAGGGCAGGGGCCACCCCTGCCTGGGGCCAGCGCCAGGGAAGGGATGCAAAGCAGGGCTGGGGGATTGGAAAGGGCCTCACCACCATCCACTGTCCATGGCAAGTGGTTGGGAGCACTGGGAAGACTGAGCTGCTGCTCAGAAGGAAACGAAGCGACTCATCTGTCTGGTTAAAGGGAAGCAGAACGGTTTATTTGGCACCACAGATCTATCCAACATCTTTCATCTTATGCACTGACAGCTTCCACTGGCTGCCTAGCATTTATCAGCTCTAAAAGTTACTCAGGAAAGAAGGAAAAACTGCATCTCATCTGCTGAATGACACCCAGACAGAAGCACTGCCAGGGAAAATGCACGACAGTTGTGTTCTCATCCTCATCATCTGTTTAGGATTAATCACCAATTCATTCTGGTGTAGAGTGTCCAAGAAAACCCATCATATCATTAGGCAAATAAACTGATCATGTTTTCTGCAAGCATGTAATAAAATTTATTTTACAGATATACTTATTCAATTACTTATAAAAAATGTYGAATGGGGAGAATTTAAGCAAATCCTTTAAGCAAATCCCACAAAAGGAATGTGGAAATGTCTGCAAGTACCCTAATCTGGGGTGAAGAGAACATCCCAGAAGAGAGGGCACAAGCTTCTCTGAACAATTTTGCTACATATATGTCAAGCACAGAAGAATAAAAATCCCTATGGCCTAAAAATGAAACCCCAAACAAAAAACTACCTGCAATGGGTATCAAAGCCTAGTTACAAACTCATCCCAAATTTAGTTACTAGACAGAAATTCCTTGCTGTTATAAATAAAATCACTGATTCACATAGTGAAGTCTCCCACAGCCAGCCTGTAATTTGTAGTATTAACAATACTCTCAAAAAAGTAGTTGCTTCTACTTTAAATTCAGRAGGGCCTGGAAAACTTCCAAATTATAGTTTTTAAAGAAAATTAATGAACTTACTTATTTCCTGCTACAAGCACATGAACATTTTTAGACATCAATAGAATCCCTGCCTGCTTCTCTCCTACCAGCACAGTTGGTTGCTGAAAATCACAGCAGTTTCCACTCCGTCTGAAGGTGTGACAACCCTGGGGAGTATTTAGAAGTGAAAACTGCGTAATTGCTCTCTCCAAACCAATTATGAGTCTCCCCAAGGGCTTTTGGCTCCATCTCTTCTCCCTACAACTGAGAGAAGGGTTATCACCCCTGCTCTGCCTCCCAGTTCTCCCCTCCAGGGCTCAGCCTCACCCAACCAGYGCTGCCAGGTCTGCTCTGTTCTCCCTGTCAGAGCAGCTGTACCAGGGCTCAGAACTGGACTCCTACAAGAAGTTCTCACTAAGAACAAAGTGTTGCAACTTCAGTCACATTAAACAACCTCAGGATCATCTATTTGACTTTTYCTGACCTTGCCAAACATGGCATGTCCAGTAGAGCTGTGGTCCAACAACATGGATGCCCAAGTTCTGGGTTTTGGCCTTCTGATAGAGAAGGAATTCGTCCTCACTTTTAGTAAATCACTGAAGCATAAGCACAAGGGTAATCTCTGCTGCTCAATGATTCMAAAAATGGCCCTTAAAGAGGCTCCATCAGAGCATCTGTGGCAAGTGACATTCACACACGGCCTAGGAACCAAGAAATGAACTCTCACTACTGAACCACAGTCTAACACAGCTGAACCTGGCATTCTGCCTTACTTCATCTGTTACATTACCTGAACTTCATGGAGTAACTCTTTGAAGCTGATTCTCCACTGCTTTCTGCCTTCAGCTTTGCTACATATTTTCTTGACCAGTATCAACTCAAATTCAGGAAATATTGGCCTGCACATGGATCACACAAAGGCATGAACAGGACATGCTACACGTGGTCATTTATAACCAAGTCTTCCATGGCAGGGGAGAATCCTTAGAGGGCAATTCTCAATGCTCTGTGGAACCCTAACACAGGACAACTCTTCCCCCAGAACTCCTCGATCCTTTCAGTGCTCTGGGCAGTGTGAGGTGACCACTGCTACCCTCAGGAACAGCTGCCTCAAACAAGGCAGGGAATTTATCAGAAGTCACTGACAGAAACACCATGTTAGGTGCAGGTCTGACCTGCACTCCCAGGCACCTACTGCTTTATGGGCCCTGTTAAAATAGTGTTTCATTTAATGCCAACCTGTCATCAAACACCACTAGAATACAAAGCCTGCCTGGAAGACAGTTACTCTTCCACACATAACAAAAGAAAAAGCAAGTTCTACAGAGAAATAAGGAGCTATTTTCTGTCTTTTTGACACGACTGCAACAGGTCCTCCTTTTCCTACCACTTCTCTTTGCAATCACCTCACCAGTCCCTGGCACAATTTGTGATGAGTATTGCAAATCAGTAAGAATTGCTGCTCTTTGCATGGCTGGTGCTTACTGCAGCTGCTAATGCTGCCTCCACTTGTTCCTCAGCAGGACTGACAGCTACTTCTGTGGATTTTTTAAAACTTATTCTCAGCTTTCAGCTTGAGAATCACATCTTGATTTAACTTCAAGATGTGCTCCAGTTTTTTACTGATTGGAGCAAAACTAAAGCTAGGATTGGCAGAAGATTATCACAAACCAGACTGAATCTGGATGATGTGGATTGAATACAGAGAAAGGTAAGACTATCTATATGGGGGGAACTTCCMAAATATCTTCTACCTTCAAATATTTTACACTTCCAGAAACACACACTTCTGGCAGCTGTGAGAATATGTTAAGTCTGATATTAAAGGAAGAGTCACATTTCAGACTCCAATGTACAGAATTCATTTTGCACCCCAGATTATTTTCTTCCAGAAACACACAGAAGTGATTGCCACCTTTCCTTCTGCCTTTGTATAATAAATGACTTGTATGAAGAACTATTCCCTTGTAAGCTGAAAATAAGTGCAGCAAAGCTGACCTTCAAACCAAGAAATGCACATACAGAAAAGGAACACAGAACCAGTACTGAGATTTCATTCCAACAGCAGAGTTTCATCTACACTTTATGACCAAGTGAAGTCTGTGACCTGTCTAATATTGCCAGACCCCAAATTCACACAAGACTCTGTGAAGTGATGGAATTTTAAACATGAAATTTTAAAATATGAAACTTTAAACACTGACAAGTTTAGCAGCAGCAGAAAATATACCAATTTTGTGACTGAAAAAGGAAAGCCTCAATGTCTGCCATTTATTCTTAATCCTCCTGTATGTCTTGCAGATTACTAAAACATGTCTTAGACCAGCAAAAAGAAAGGGCTTTGTTTTGAAGGACCTCATTCAAAATGTTGCTCAAACAGAGCCAACCCTGGTGCAAGGGGTGGGGAAAAAAAATCCCAGTATGACAAYTCTGGAAACAGAATTTCCATATATATTTAAAAGGAACAGATGCGACTTTAGATCTGTTTCTTTGTCACAAAAAAATGTTTTCTTTTCAAAGTCGTATTTCCCTTGGCACTAAGCATTCTCTTCCTCATGGTACAGTGAGTTTCTTGTGGCAGACAGAGGTCCTGACTGAAGTCAAAAGACACATATTCATTTCTGAAGCCCATCAGGGCACAAGAAAGATGTGTTCCTTCATGCCACGTTTGGTTATGAATTAGCCAAAGGTCTGTACACTTGAACTGCTGCTGACTTGTTCATTTCTGTTAAAAAGAAAATAATCTCAAGAGCCTCAAGGTTAATAAATTATAATTCCTTCTTAAAGCTGATGTTTGCTAACAACCAGACTAGGGGATGTTAAAGATCATCCTACAAATTAGAGAGTCTTTCAGTCAAATATGTGAGAGTCAGGACTTACAGACTTCTTAGGTAATCTGCAAGTGATATACACTGAGGGAAGTGATAAGCAATTTAATTTAGGCTCCACTCCTAGCAGAACAGTTCTCCCTGTCCCCAGCTGCCTGGCTGACACTGATCCTCACCAGTWAAGTGCTGCAAATGCATATGCAGCAGCAGTGGGACCTGCCCAGGCAGCACTTTCAAACACAGGACATCCCACAATGTCTTATTTTTAATTGCTTTTTCTTGTATTTCCAATTACTCCTTTTCTGCTCTGCTGCATCACTAACAATGCCTTTCTGCTCCCCACTGACACTTGAACAAATTGCTGCTCACAGAAAACAAAACCTGCTCGTTTTGGCRCACAGTATCAGGTCCCCAAAACGCAGGCTAAGTGTGAGACAACAAGAAGTGCCAGGTTTCAGGACTGCAGTGGCATTAGCAATACAGAAAAGTAAATTAGCTGTCAAGCACGAAAACTGAACCAGTGATTATGACAGTCATCCTAGAAAAGCCTGGAGCTCCTAAATGAGAAGCATGAAAGCTCATCAACATGTGGTTTTAAAAGTTGAGCTGGCGTGACAAGAGAAGCACAAAGGATCAAAACAAGCGTAAAACAAAACAAACAAACTAAAGCCAAAAAGACAGAAGGAGAGAAAAAACACTGCAGAGGAACATTATGAACATGAAAAATACATCAACTTGTACCAGCAAAAGAAAACAGCCTGGGGTCATTCTTTCACAAAACACATTTTATCAGCAMGAGGAAAAACAAGTGCAAATGCCTCCACATTGTGCTTCACCTCTAAAGCTTTTCTCCTTTGTTCACAGGACCTCAGTGGTGATTGTGCACCAGAGGCTGTGACACAATCACAGCACYCCTGACAACTGTGGTAACACAGAGTTGTGTTAGAAAAGTGTAACTGGCATTAAGATTAATTTTCTCTTGTGTCCATGAAGCACATTTGTGCTATTCCCTACGAGCTGTTGTGCATTGTTTTGTTTCGGAAGGTGTGTCCTGTGGTACATGCTGCCCATACAACCCCCTGGCAAAGGGAACAGCCAAAAAAAATTCTGTATTTCATCAGCTTCCCCTTCTTCCCCCAAAACGACATCAAGAGCAAAGACCTTGCAGCAGAAAACCTGAACATTAATAGATGGGGCTGAATGGAAGCAATGTCACAGTTACAGACTTTTGGAAATTAAGTCAGGGGCACGTTGCACACTGCAGCCAGGCTGAGTGCCCCTGCACTGAGGAGACAGCTCTCCTCAAATACCTAGAATTCAGCAGTGATTTCTACAGCTATAAAAACCTGGTGATCTTAGAATCACATCTGGAAACGAAACAGTTTAATCTGTTCCCTTCCAAAATACTGGCGGCAGCATTTTGTAAAAGATGGTGCTTTCAGTTTAGAGTTTATTTCCAGTCATAAAAGACAAAATAATCAAACACACAATTCTTGAACAGCAAACCCAGAATGCAGGTAATCTCAGAGTTTAGCTAAACCAGCATCACTGCAGGTGAGTGGATCACTATGATCCATAAGTCAAAAAACTCCCATCCCAATTTGCAGGCAGCAGTGGTCTGAAGTCAGTTCTGCTTGGGGTAATGCCTGGCAGCAGACAATTACTGAGGCTCTTTAAATGAGTAAATTCCCATCTTTTCTGTCATGAGAAAAAAAGACAGAACACAGCAGGAATATAAAGTTGTCCTTTTTTTTTTTCTCCTGCAGCAGTGTGGCTGATCTTGCATCATAAAAGCTAACACTGCTGGAAGCTCAGCACTCACCTGCCAGACAGATGAGCTGAGGCTGAGCTCCTCTCTAGGCAGCCCCAGAGTAATTCTAGTTTCAAATTATCCACATATTAGAAAATTCTCCAACCAGCCTTAAAGGTTTTTTATTCATTTACAACTGACAGCCATCAGAAGGTTCATCCCTGTCAGGCCTCCTGGAAGCAGGGATGGACTCATTCCCAAGTAATCATGGTTTGTCATGTTCCAGCAGGGCAGCAGAGCTGTGGCAATCAATCACCTTCACACCCAGCCCTCAGCCTTTACAGGGTACTAAGCCCCACCTTGAGCAGCAAAGGAATTTCAGGCCAGCCTAAAATAAATTGCTTTAATTTGGATTTGCTGCAATCACAGCTAGCTCTGCTCTTGCTGCACAGTGACCTRCCAAGCTGTCAGAACTGGCCACCTCTTCTAAGCCCTACAGCTTTCAAGGAAATCACTTCTTGTGGCTGAACACCGGCTATTGCAAACTGTGGCTAAATTTTAACCTGTTTCAATCCTTACTTTTTATGTCATTGACCCGAACACAGAATGCTACATGACCCCACCTTATTCCTGCTGACACAAAACACAGTCCCAAAGCACTTGCCAGCCCAGGCAGTCAATACATGGCACAACCTGCCCAGCTGCCTGCAGCCAGCCTGGGCTCGTACCTGCTCGGGGCTCCACGGTCTTGTTGGAATCTGCATCCATGAACACRAAGCGGCCACCCCCGAAGTCTTCGGAGTAGTCAGAGAGATAGAGCAGAGAAGTGTAGTCAAAAGAGCCGTAAGTCACCTGTGGGGAAAGCCAAAATTACCAAAAAATTACCAAAAACTGTCTTATCTCTGCAAAGCACAGCTAATTAAGCAGATAGATCTGGTGGGTTTTTCTAATTTTCAGTTTTTCATGTATTTCATGTAGAGACCCCCATATATAAAGGGGTCTCTGAAAACCAAGAATGTTATTTTCTAGAAATTATGTATGTTTATTCGTCTATTCTCTTGTGTTTACACACAGATACAAGACTAGCATGTTATGTTTATTATTTCTATGTTAACAGTTTCCATAATTAGAGAGGTGCTCCTATACACTTCTATCACCCAAGAGCAAAAAAACAACGTAGTGTCAGAAGTACATTGCATCAAAAAGACAGGATTTATACTATTCCAAGATAAAATTTCACCAGGAGGTTAATAAGCAGAAGGATAGCCCTTGATTAATGATTTCCACCCATTATTTAATCTTGGTTATAAGGTTTCTGGATACCTCACTTGTATTCTTTCACCAGCTACCACACAGGAGATTCATGGTAACAGTAAATCAGAACTTCCAAGTAAACACACATTGTTGGAGCTTCTACTCTTTTCCATACAGGTTTTGTTTAAAACCTTTCAAACTGGACTTTGGAAGTCTCTGCTTCTTGTCAGCCCACAGACCAAACATCCCACTTTTAAGTGTAACAAGGTGATTTTTCCTTCCTTTTAAAGCATTATTTTTGGTTGATATGTACGCTGGAGAAAAGAAATACTATACACTAATGCTCAGAGTGAAGCTATCTAAATATTTAACACCGAGTTTAGCTGATTCTGGAAATATTTCCTTTCATATCTACATGTCACCAGCAATTAAAAAAATACTTGAAATCAATGTCTGTATTCTTCAATTTCTTTGTGTATCACAACTAAAAAGTTCAGCATTACACTGCCAAACAGTGAAATGTGCAGCACAGCAGCACTGAATAAATACACAGCATTTGCAGAGTGTTTTGACTGACCTGGTGACTGTTAGAGGTAGGTGCTACTTCCAAACTTAGAAGTTCTCTAAATATTTTCAGTTTCAAGTGATACTCATTAGTGCCAGCTAAATTTTGGCTCAAGAGCAGTTGTACACATTTTCCTGTAAGGGCAGTGACCAAAGAGAACATAACAGCAGATGGAATAGGAAGACATTTTCATTAATACTCATGTTATTATTTTGACCATAAGGGCTTAAAGGAAGAAAGCCAGATCTGGTGATATGCTGCCCTACACGGTCTGAACCACAAAAATGAGAGAAATATTACAGTGATCCCCTTCTCCCCGTATTTTCCCAAACCCTGGTAGCAATACAAGGCAATAAATGGGAATTAATGAGCAAGTGCTAGTGCAACACCTCAAACCAGCCATTCTACAGCCCTTCTCATGCAAATCAGCTTTGCAAAGCTATCTTCCACCTGACTGATTTGGTGATAAAAACTTCCAGTCGATTTAAGGAAGTCTCCAGCCAGTGAAGAAGTCCATTCAACTCCTACTTGCAAGTTTAATGCATTAGAATTGTTTTTATCAACTCTTCAGTGGAGCAGCAATCTTTGCTCCCTCAGGCCACTCTCCCTCCTCTCTAAGGTGGCTTTACCAATTCTAAACTTCTAAGAGCTGACTACAAACCATTTCAGCCTAACCAAACACACTCGATTTCTAGAGATGACTAATTTGGGGAACGAAGTGTGCAAGGGAAAATGGCTTTTCTGTTCCTGTCCTTATTCATTAGTCACTCTCAGAAGCAGCCAGGCCTGAGAAATGCAACACTRTGGAAAGGAGGCACTAAATTATACTCAGTTGTTTAAAATGCTACAAATCCCCCCATGTGTATCAAATATCTTTGTTACCCTGGTAATGATTTCCACTACCAGACAGATTAATAATTGAACCAAAAGTTCAAACTATGTGAGAAAAGCTGTCATTAAAAGCAGGTGATAAGCCATGCAGCCACACAGCTGCAAATCAAATTTCTACAGCTCCTTGTAAACAACTCAAGAGAAAAAATGCAGATATTTCCATTCAGCCTRCCATGTCATATGGTTAGTGTGCTCTTTTTGAACACTCTTTATCCAAAAAGTCAAACACTGATAATATTTAATGGTAGATGCTCATAATGATGTTTATATGACACTTCTGTAAAGGCTATTATTATAAATAGAACTAATTGCCAGAATTAGCCAGCCCCATTTTGAGGTGGGTTTTTTTCAGGGACACATTTCAATGCAACTAAACACTTGTAGGACCATGCAAGAGGTCTGCAGATACTGAGGATATTTAGGACAGCATCCTCTGCTTTCCAGTGCAGAAGAAAATTCACTTTCCAATCAGCATTGGTCTAGCACACRGAAAAAGTGTCAAAACTGCTCTTTTCCTGTAAGCCTTCACCTAATTCTGTGCAGATAACCACCAGAGCAGCCTTGATAGCTACTCCCTATTTATTGGCAATATCTACTTAGCAGACAATGCAAGAGCAAAGAGCACATCCCTGAATTACAAGGTGAGCTGAGGTGATGGGTTTGAGCAGACACGAGAATCAACCTCCTCAATTTTCAGAGATATTGCTGTCCCAGGGCAGAAATGGGATCTTTTGATGTGTTTTATTAAATGTAGGGGAAGAAAAGAAGATACAGCAGCTGCTCTCAGTGACAGACTCAGCAGCCAGAGAGGGCTGCAGGTACAGGGAAGGGTTGGGGAGATGGAGAGCACGTTGCAAGTAAGGAGACTTCAAGGTTTGGCTTGTTCAGCTCAGAGAAACAAAGGCCAAAAAGGGATATGATTCCCACCTATAAATACACAGGGGTGGAAGGAGGGACAAAAGTAGCTATAAACTGATCAGGGTTTAGGCTAAAACAAAAAATGGGGAAATGGGAAAATGTGCACTGAAGTGCTGGAATAGCTCTGATAGAAGAAATTCAAGGAAAACAAACCCCAAACCATCTTATGGCAGAGCCTGTGAAGGATGACAGGATCCTGGCCCAGGCAGGGGACTGCACAAATCTCCAAGTCCCACACTGCTTCTAGCAGAGAATGTTGTAAGACTGTACTGCTGACAGTGTGAATTGTGCAACAGCAACTCCATTATAAATCAGATATTTGACATTTGGAAGCCTCAGTTCCGAACAAACTCCATCCAAGATGAAACTCCACATCTTAAACCAACACTCTCTTTATTTGATTTAGATGCTTATAAATTCAACAAGATTAAATGAGTCATTCAGGTGACTTCAGGGTTTCCATTCCTACGTAACTACAAACCAAATAAATTTTAGGGGGAAAAAAAACAAAGCCTCAGATAGACACAATAAATCTGTACTACTCCATTATGCAGTCAAAAACCTTCAGGGAGATTCAGATTGAGAAATACAATTGCAGGAGACTCGGCAACATCAGGAAAAAGGCAAAGAGAGGTTTTCATGTGTTCCAAGAAGCCACAAGAAGCCAAGAAGTCTTTTTAACAACAATGTCACTCTGAAGCAGAAAATACAGTGAACTCCTTTTTCTCAAGCTTCATTTTACCTTTCTTTTGGAAAGAGGCAAGGAAAAAATCCTGATGTCTTCTAGGAGTAACCTTCACTGTTAAATTATACAGAAATACCTAAAGTGCCTTGTTCTGTTCCAAGGGGAAAGCATAAATAATGATCCAACACAAAAGCATCCAACAAACTGGCAAGTTTTACTGATCTTTCTTCAACTTCCCAGTGTTCACACTTGCTTTGGAGGCCACATAAGAACGYTAATGCTCTTTTCTGGGAAGCACTTCCTACCTCAGATCAATAGAAATGGGTTTTTTTTCCCTTTCTTTCAACTGCAGTCTGGAAGTGGAAAAGTWTGCTGGAGGAAATGAAATACAAACCAGGCTGACTGCACTGAAGACAACCTGGGAAGCTGCACACCTTCATCCTGTTTAGACTCTGCTCAAACTATTTATGATTATGAACAAGGTGTTTGGTAACTGCCCCAACTGGGCTAATTCTCTTCACAGACTCAGAATTATTTAGGCTGYGTAAAAGACCCCCCAGATCACTGAGTCCAACCACCTGTCATAAATCAGACAACCCAATTATTCAGGACAGACACTACTAAGGTCTAGATTATGCATTCCAAGTCCAAGAGAGCACTTTTTCTGCCTGTTTTGTTTTTTGAAGCTGGAGATGGGTTAGAAAAAGCCAAGGCAAATCATTTGATGTATCTGCTCCCTGAACAGACAGCCTGCAAGATAAATAAAACATGGACAAAAGAGAAGGATAAAAACAGGAAAACATTCAGCCTGCTGTCCATCATGTTCAGGCACTCTCAGGATGACAGGACAGAAAAGCAGCTTCCACAAATTCTCTTCATGGAAACCTATTTGCATGTAAATGACAAARTAACTTCTACATTCCAGGAGATACTTAGGTGGAAACATTTAATTGTGAGTTTATCCAACCACCTYATTCATTTCCCAATGCAAAACACATGGAGAAGAGAATAAAGAGAACACTGTGAGCAGTGCTCGTGCAGACACAGATCTCATTACAGCAATAAATCAGAGTCTGAAATTCTAAAATATGCTTTTTTGGGGCTGAAATAAAAGAGTGGAGAAAACAGCCATCAGCTGTTGAAATATACTACTTTTCCCACCCTTGTGGCAATCAAATCTGATTCTCTGAAACTGTGGAAAAACTATAAGGAACGGATGAATTTACTGCACTTCACACAACCAGAATCACCAGTTTACTTTTTCCCAAGGGTCTCCTGGAAGTGAGCAGCACGTGATGGAATTTCTGTGAATCCCACCAGCACAATTTGCTCCCTCCAGCCATTTCCTACCAACACAAATCAAAASAATCTGGACCTCAAAATCACCCCCGATCCAGAGCCACTCCTATTCACTGGTTACATCACAGCTTTTCGAACCAGAAACATCCAAAACCTGCCAGATTCCACCCTGCACGACTTTCTGCTTTCAAACATAAGCTGTGTCATCACTACCACCACATCTTCTAAATTTAAGCTGCTTCTGCCCACATGACAAGGACACAGGAACTCACACCAATGCTGTGACCAACAACAGACATTGTACTTCCCTCAGACTGGCTTTTTGCAGGAAATACTTTAAGGCAAGGAATATTTCTGTTTGATTTTTCCATATCCCAGGTCATAGATCTGAAGGTACACTGCCCACTTACAGACTCGAGCCCTGAGGAATAACTTGGATTTTGCTGGGATTATTTTATTTGGTTTCATTTTGGTAATCCGTGACTCCAGAGTGACTCATTTATAAATCCTGAAGGCATGAAATGTGGGTATTGTGGTGTGGAGGTTTTTTTTTGCTTGTTTGGGGTTTTTTTTGTGCTGTGGGTTTTTTTTGTTTGATTCTCTCATTGTTTGCATTCTGCTGTACTGCACAGAACGTTTGAACTCAGYGAAATTCAGAAATAAACTCAATACCAGATCATTTAAGTCCATTGAGAAATGCAAAGTATTAAGCTCTAAGCCTTCAGATAAGACTGTGCAGTTGAAAGGATGTCACAATACTTCCATTCTGAAAGGACCAGAACACCAAGTTATTGAAAGAGGGTACCAGGTACCACATCCCCACTGAAACACACAYAGTAAAAAGCCTCAATTCACACACAGCTCAAATACAAATATTAAGCCTTTATCAAGAGGCTCAGATCAATAACAACAGTGACCACCTGACCACGGTGAAACAGCTCCTGCTAGACCTGGCTGAGAGAGCAATTCAGGTCATTTTAATCAATGCTTCAGACAAAAGAGATTCCTGAGTAGTCATTCTCACAATTTATTAATTTTGGCACAACTAAATTAGAGAAAATAAAATTAAATGGGATGTAACGGCCTCTGTTTCTAAAACTCACTTATCTCCCATTAGGTTCAKCCCCTGAAGCCCCAGTTTTCAAACCTGTTTGACGGATTGTTTAATGCAAAATGATTTCAAGGTGATCTAATAATAACAGGAGATGTTTGCATCCCATCTCAGCCTCCCCCTCACCTTGTCAACGTGTGGGTGCCAGTACTCATCGTGTGCTGTCTTGGCTCCTGTGCTGTTCATTCTGGAGAAGAACGTTGGCTTAGTCAGGTACATGGCAGAAGAGCTGATACCAAACACCTGAGCAATCCTGTGCTGGATCCTCTGTCTCACATCCCTGCAAAGAACACACACACAGAGCACAGTGCTCGGTCAGTGACACACAAATAAATCAAAATAAAGAAATAAATAAATACATAGACCCCCTCGGTGGTTTTGTTTGGGGTTTGTTGCTCTGGGTTTTTTTTTAATTCTCAGAATATCAAAGAAAAGAAATTACGTCTCCTGTGGCTTAGGTTTTAAAATTTCTGTCTGTTTTCTTGAGTAATTCCACTCCTATCCCACTGTTTGTTAACTGCTGAAAATAATCAAGTCCTTCACACAGACATTTTTAATCCAAAGCAGGTAAAAGTAAAGTTGTGCCTTCATAAAAGGATTGCCTCTGAAGAACCTTCAACTACTTTTAAACCAACTGGTGAAGTCCCTTGGCACCATGAAATTCAGGGTTCTTGGTCAACATATGTGTTGGTATTATTACCAGACTTTTTAAAATGAATGCAAGATGTCTTTCACAATTACACAATTACAGTGTACAAACAAGATAATCTGAGAAAACACATTTCTGAAGCTGTGCATGGAATAACATTTGTAGTTTTGTATCTTCCCTTACTTTTCTCCACTCGATAGTACTGAACCTCAGCATAACTTTCAAGAAAGTTTTTCCCACGTATTTCTCTAGGGAACCTAAATGGTGACTAAAAAGAAATGACAGAACTAAAACAAGCCCTGTGGTGTGTGTCTACAGGCTGTGAAAGTCATCTCTTAAAATCCACAAGTACTAAAAAATCCTAAATATTCATTCTGTTCACACGTAGTCCCTCATGAAAAATAGAAATAACACATACGATTTGATTTTTTAACCTGTCTCACTTTACATTTTTAGGGGTCAATTCAAGCTATTTTACATGTGAAATATCAAAAGCATTCAATGAATTTAGAGGGATTTTCAGGGATTTACATGGCTGCAGGAACTGAGGTTTCAAGTTGAGAGCTACACCATCGTGGTGGAGTTTGCAAAACTGACACCAGGAGAGAACCTACAGGAAAGAACCTTCCTCTCATGCTATGGGAGGCTGATCTTCCTGTCTGCTGTTTCCAAGGAGCAGGACTGCAGGAAAGGCTCCCAGAAAGCATTAAATGCAATTACTCATTTTGTGAATTGACAGCAGGTAGCACTTTGAACAAGGCAGCTCAAGAATTCATAGCCWCAAACACCAAAGCAGCTGATTCCCTGGCCCTTGCATCAGCCAGCTGGAATAAATCTACTCCCAAGCAGTCAGGCCACAGTCTTGACATAATTAAGCCTCCAACAGCTGTCCTGCTCTGTAAGGAGTCCTCCCTCTTCTTTCAGCCTGATTCATTTCCCAGTTTTAAAAGCTTTCTATTAAGGTTTGCTGTCTGGTGTTTATAAGGCTCTGTTGAAGCCTCACTCCGCTTTGAGACTGATGCAAAGCCCTCTCAATATGCCAAACACAGCACGCAGCTGGTTTGAAAAGTACAATAAGGTCACTTTTTAGCCTAGAAAAACTCTTCTGTACAGCCTGTTTGCAATTCCAACATTTATCAATATCATAACTGCAAGTTTTTCATTCCATTCCCTGCCCTGCTGTTCCAAACACAGCCTACTGGCAAAATACTTAAGGACAAACACATTGTACTTCATGTGTAAATCAAGTGACAAGATAGGCCAAATTTCAGCTTAGAAGGTGCTATCAAGAAAGGAATGAATGAGCCCAAAACTGGGAGAGCCACGTTGTTCCCTCAGCCACTTCTCTATGAGCCAGAAGCAGCAGGAGCCTCAGGCTGGAGCCTGCCTTCCCTCACTGATCCTGGCCTCTTCAAAACTGTTGGCACAGCTCTGGTGYACTGTGGCTACAAAGAAAACACTTCTTTATGCTGAAGAATACAAGCATTTGTTTTCACAAGCACAGCAACTCTTGTGCCATTCAGACTGCTGAGGTGCACCCTGGCTCTGAGCAGATCCACTAACAGAGCTCTGCAGTGGCAATAAACACCCAGGTACAGCATCCAGTCAACAGCATCAGTACCAAATTAATCCTCCCCCCACATCTGTCAGCAGCAGTCCTTGTCCATTTGCACTGAGTCACTGGAAAATATCAAAATGCTCATGACAGGCTCAGGGAAAGACAGGCCAGAACGCCCTGAAAGCAGCACATGAGCAGCAGATTCTGTAAAACAGTTACTGTTCTGGAGTTAGGGTGATGAGGAAGAAAATTTAAAAAAGCCAATGAAGCAGCTGGAGGTCCAAGGAACACAAAACTTGAGAGRAAGGAAGTTCACTAGCTTGCCAAGCAGCAGCAGCAGCATAGAGAGCTAAAAGTGCCCCTGAGAAGTTTGTGTGAGACACAGGCTCTGCCAGACCAACAACAAAAAAATGCRGTTAGGAGCCACTGCAAAGTGTGATCCAATCACGGTGACAGGAACACTCAAAGCTCAATCCCACACAACTTCCTGATTATCCCACTTGTCAGCACCATCCCAGGGAGCTGACAAAGCAAAGGTCTCCTGCAGTCAGAGAGCTTTAACAGCAATCACACACAGAACAGACACAGGGAGAAAGCAAATTAACAGCTCTTCCTCTGCTCCTCCTGCGTCTCTGCCTTCGTAAGTTGTAAGGCTTTGGGAATAAATCTTTGATTGTGCTGTTTTCTGCTCAAGTCACCCCTTACAGCAAGCATCCTGATTAAAGGTCTCCCTTCTGAATAAACATTTCATTTATTATGTGAAACAGGAGGGATTGCTGTAATGTGCTTGGCAGATGGTGGTTAAAATACCAACCTAGAAACCATAATTGATTCTGAAGCAACATAATTTTGACAGAGACAGTTTAGAAATCCTGGCTCAGGGTGCCTACTCAGCTTCGTTATTGTTGCAATCAGTAATACTCAGACATGAATTACATTCAGTTATTTCTCTCAAGAGTGTATTTTTAAAGTGACCTTGGTAGGTAAGGGAAAGTAACGAAGATAAATGCTCCCCTAAATAGCATAAAATCATTCATTAAGGCCATAAAGTACTACAGTCCATGCTAAAGCACGGCCATTAATAGGAACAGAAGCATTTAATAATATATTTTGTATTAGCTTCATATCCAGCAGGCTGAAATACCCCCTATACTGGCATGAAATCCCAATGGAATACTGACATTCCCTAGCAGCTGTCTCATCTCACAGCATAAATTTATAAAATTATTGAAAAACTGAATGCTTCTGTTCATGTGAAACAGAAATTATAYATTTTCTTTATGCAAAGTTCAATAATAATCAAGGAATCATCTAAGTTTTGCAATTTTGGGATCAGAAGTAAAAACATTTTAAAGAAGTTCATCTATAAAGACAATGGCATCTACAAACAGCTGTTAAACAGAAATAAGCTTAAAGTGATTAGTATTTTAGGATTATATTAATTAATYACTRTTTTAATAAAACTAATAAACCCATTTGGCTACTTGRCATTCCTTCCACCACTAGAGGGAGGTCAGATTCCTTCACACAGGCAAGGAAAAAAAAGACCAAAAAAAAAAAGAGTTAAAATGTTCAAATCAGGGACATTTCAAATTAGGAGAAACCAACTGAAATACGTAACTAAAGAATTACTGTGTCTAGTCAACAAAGAATGCTTGTTCCTAAACTTTGGCCACACACCTTCCCAGCCACATGGAACTCGTCAGGTTTGTTGTGTTTGTTAAGTGCACGAGCAGGGCTGCAGGAAAGCTGAGAGCATCAGCTGCCAGAGCTSTGACATTACAGAGCTATTTCATCCTCTGGCTGCTTCTCCAGCCAGAACATCACTAATCTGAAGTCCTTCCACTTCCTGCTTTACCATTTTTAATGTTTTGCTACACTCTGACTCAAAAAAACCCCAAGTTCCTAATGCAAYAATATCCCAGAATTGTGTCTATCATCTCACACAACCCCTTGGATAACGTGTGAAAGAGGAGATAATGATGAAGGATTTTCCATCCCAGCTCTCATGGTCCAGCAGATCCCCCAGAGCTCAGATCAGCAGCTCTCCTTGCTGGCTGGGAGGGAAATGTGTGGTGCTGCCAGCAGCCAGAGTACATTCACACCATAAAACTGCAGCTCAAAGCAGCTGATGCTGTTATCAGTCACCAAAAAGTCCTTTTACTTCTCTTCCTTAAGTCATCCTAATTCTCAGACATTGCTATTTTGAGCTGCAAAATCCAGTGTATGAATGCAAATCCCAACCTGTACTCTACAAAAACACTCCAGAACATAAAAGTTCTGGTTTGTGCTTCATTCAGCAGTTATTGAAAATCTTTACCGGTATAAGGCAAAATCCTCTTCTGTGAAGATGTCTTGAATTTTGTCCCCAAAGTACCTGAAAAATTAAACAGCAGTCTAAAAGAGGAGTTGCTGAATCAGACTGAGCAACACCAAGACAGCTTCTCACCTCCACCCCTGCTTTACCCAAAATCAGAAAGTGAGAACACAACACAACACAAAAAAAATCTTACAAAAGCTTTTGAGCATGATGTCCGAAAGCAATGCTAAAAGATCAAATGTTAAAAGATTAAAGGACTGAAATGCTGCAACTGGTAATGGAATTCCTCAGGCATTAAAAAAAAATCCCCTCCCACATCATGAAATAAGCACATGGATTCAAGTTTTTAAGGGTTCAGGCTATTTGATTTCTTCCACTGCTGACAAACTAAACTATAACTGTGAAAAAATACTGATTTACTGGTGCAAGAACATAAAAATCAAGATTATGGCAGCTTTCAAAGTGCCCAGTTCAACAAAAGATCCGTTTTCATGCCAGGAAAACTCTTTAACTGGTCAYGGAAAGTGTGGTGAACCCAACCAACTTCCAGAGTTTCTCATCACTAATCCCAGCCCGGGGGCTCGAGACACTGGAAGAGGCAGTGGGCAGGAAGGGGTGAGTGACAGGAGGCAGGAAGCCACAGCCCCGTTTTACCTGTACARATTAACAAAATGCTTCCCCAGGGAAAGAGCTCCAGAGTGCAAGTCCAAAATCGATGCCTGGAAAAGGAAACAAAGAAGGAAAAGATGAGCATGAAAAGGTTTTATCATTACTTAACTATGAACTTTAATAACTGTCCCAAGTTGGCTCTCACTTTCCACAGCCTCCCAAGTAAAAATAGTAATTTCCAGCCTTTGGGTTCACAATATAACATCTATTTTACAACTACAAACCTCCCTCAGATCCCTGCAGAGACGCAGAGATTATTGAGGTACTATAAAAAAAAGCATAGGACTGCTGTTCCTGAGATTCAAACCTGACAGGGAAATGCCAGAGTCTCCCCTATGGGCTCAGGGTAAAACCCTGCTCCAGCATCCCTTCTTGAAGGCATTTCCCTTCCACAAAAAGATGACTCCTTTTCCAATATCTGTGAAGTGCTCAAGTAGCAGCACTAATGTTTATATTGCCCTGCATTTGTTATTAAAACTTCTCCTTCACCATGAGTTTCCTGTACACTTCTCATATTTAATACAGACATTAAAAAGTCTGTTTAAAAGAACAATTAGAATTCTAAGGTTTACTAGAGCCAAACTTTCTTTTCCTCAATTTCTAAGCTGCTGTAAAAGAAAACCACACGGTAAAAAGTTTTCACATATGAAAATTCAATCCATTTCTTCATCCAATCCAAGCCAAACTCTTCTGCTGAGCTCCCAACAAGCTGCAAAGATTAGAATTCAGATTTGCCAGGATAGAGAGCTACCTCTCAGGACTCTAAAATATGTCTCTAAATTGAATAAAGTCCCCTTTTGTATGTCCCCTGCTGTCCRCAAAATACATGTTTGTTTTATATCAGTTCAAAAGTATTTAAAATATAACWAATAGAAGTCTTTTTGTCTTTTACACTGGAAATATCAAATAGCAACAGTTAATTAACCTGGCTGGCACTGAAGTAATGACATCTCTGATGTACAATATCTGGGCACTCATCTTGGGATTTGGCATTATTTTGATGCACCACAGACCATTCACATTATTCTAACAAAATCCCAGCAGTAATTAACACTGGGGGACAGAGGAACACACTCCTAACAGTTCCTCAGAAAATCTCTGCAGCCTCAACTGCTCTGAGCTCCAGAGCTGAATCAGGGGAACCCCACTAACATCTGTTATTACAGGACATAATAACAACCTTTTTTAATAAGCCTACTCAAATAACCTTTGAAAAAATACATCAAGTAATAAATTATTCAAGTGGACACAGCATGAGCTTTTCAGATCTGCCCTTCCCAAGCTTTTGTTCTCCAAAAGCTTCAGAGGACTGTTGAGAAAACAAGTAATCTCACACTCAGGCAAGAGCAGCTCTTGTATTAAACTTTACTCAAGCTTCAGAAGCAAAATACTTACATTTACTGGATTCTGGTTCTGTACAAAAATCTAACCTACAACTACAAGTAAAACTGCTCCTGTGTAGCTTCAAAAATATGTTTGTGACCATATTAAAGTAGATTATAAGAAGTAGCACAACACAGCTGAGAAGATGAATTTAATTTAAAAACAAATTGCCTAACTATTTCCTCATACTTCTTAAACTTACACATTTCTTCTCACTCCTCAAGCTCCAGATGATTACAGTTAGGAAGAGCCAAAGCAACAAAATGAATCAATAAAAGACACCCCCAAGAACTGTAATTATTCATAGCTGAGAAGGCAATACTACAATACAAAGCCTAGAAAAGCCAGATAAAGGCTGAAGAGGGAATCTGAAAAAGAAAGAACATTCTCCAGGGTTGTTTCAGACAGGGGCAAACAACTGAATGCCAAGACAGGGACCTGCTTACACATGAGCACAGAGCTCTTTGTTTAACAGCTATCTGGGAAAGAAACCTCAACACATTTATTTTGGCCTCTGTCATTTCAGAATATTAAACATTTTCAGCATAATTTCTGACACTGAGAATAAATCTTGGTTACTTCAAGTCCCCCTCTCTGATCAAGGGCCGGCGTGCAGTTCAGGACAGTGTTCCCAGGCTGAAAGGTCTACAAAGTTTGTCTAAAGATGGCAAACATACACCCACACCCCTATTTCTGACAGACTGCTTGACAGAACTACCCCCACATCTCGGTTTACAGAAATCTCTACAGAAGTGAGACAGAACTTCCTTAAAAAAATAAAAAGCAYAAACATATGTTCTTTTGGACCTTCAGTGCTGTTAGTCCCATATTCTCTACCCTCTTACTGCTAAAAGAATTCAAAAAGAATATGCAATATACCCAGCACTTCTCAGCACATGGCAAAAAGGATCAATTTTCCCATCTTGGAAAGCCTGACAGGCCCTTTGTTCCTCACTAGAAAGGATTGTCARCCATTAAATACCTGTTCACATCCACACCAGTTCCTCCAGCCTGTAAAAGGTTTTATGTGATCCTTTGAAAGAAAGCAGCAGACACGCTACCCAAAGGAGAARAATGAAAAAACCTTATTTCTACTTGTCTCTAGAGGAGCTGGTAGCTTCCAAACCCTGCCCCACTGCTCCTGTGGGGATGCTCACAGACTCCAGCTGAGAAGAGGGACAAGAACGGAGGTTCTACACGGGCACAGCAAAGGTGGTGTCACTGCAGGCAGCCTTGCACACCCTCTTCAGAACAATCCCACCTTCCAACACCCTTCCCTCCCTGAAGCACCAGCAGACAGACAAGAGTTCAGGTCTTAGGGAAATGCCTTTTCCAATCACACTGATTAACGAGGAGACACGAGTGTAACCAGTCTGAGTTACACTCAGYCAGCCCGGGGGAGGTTCAGGTTACTGCTGGGGAAGTTAAACGCAATATTTGGCTACGGAGTCCAGCACAAATTTACACCAGATACAGACTGGACACAACCAGTTCCTCTCCAGCTTCCTGGAGCTCAGCCAAGATAATCACACCGACACAGAGCTAGAAGGAAGGTGAAAGATGCTGCCAAGGGCATCTTTCACCCCTCAGTACGTGTTTCCTAGGCACTATCAGGAGGCTAATTAGGAAGGAGGAAAACTCTGCAGCCTGCARTAGAGGTGTGAGATAGGATGAGCATTCTGCACAGGCCTGATGTCCTCCCTGGGAAAGGCAGGGCTGGCAGCATTTTGAGGACTTCAGATTTTGGCTGGGAGGGCTGAAAGCAGAACAAGGGATAAGCCTGCAGAGCCACCACTGGGCTGGAGGGCCCACACCAGAACCCCTTGTTTGGCATCACACAGTTTGTTTGCTTCTCCCAGTGACTAAACAATTTAATTTTCCCCTGCAAAGGGAGGTCTGGGTACCTACTCCTGCCAGTTCTGCTGGAAGGCAGGACACAGACTGCAGCTGGCTGGGTCACCAAGGGATTTCTTTTCTGGGGCTTTGAAATAAATGCCAATAGGTCTGATAGTAAATGAGTTGTCTCATTTACACCAGAGGGTTGCTATGACGGCAGCACCTACAACACCTGAGTGAATGAGTCAGGACTGAAGTGTTCACACAAGCAGGGGTGACGTGCAGAAAAATATTAAGGAGGGAAGAATTATAAAATCATAGAAGGTTGAAAAGGGAAATGTCATTATCTACATGAAGAAGAAAAAACCTAAGCTGAGGCAAACATCAATTCCCACTCTGTGAATAAGGAACAGAGTATAAAATGACTTTACAGAGACAGATGTACAATGGAAAGCAGCTTGCTGGTGGAGAAGCTATTCCTGTTTGGATTCTGCTGGAAGACAGACCAGAAGATTACCATGGCCCCTCTAGCTTCACTCTGTGTGTGTCTGCATAAATAAATATAAAGCCAGGAAAAAGTTACAAAGGAAGATAAGAAAGCTCAGCATGACAAGTCGGGTGCGACCCCTGGGAGGCCTCAATAATTCAGATGTTTGTCAAGAATTTCTCAACATAAAAAGATGGACTGGGAAACAAGTTTTGGTGCTATGCTCCAGTACTCTAGGCAAGGGCAGCAAACAAAGGGAGGAGAGAATTGACAAAGTCACAAACTGCAAGTTTAGACCTTTAAATTAATAAGTTATATCTAGACACACAGACACAAATCCACTTCTGAGAATTCAAAACATAACAACTATGACAGGCAAAAAAAAAAAACCAAAACAACCCAGACATGTTGCTTACAAAGGGGTTAAGAGGAAACCCCAGGCAATGAAAATGCAGTCTGCACCACAATAGAAACCTGCACAAGTTTTATTTGGAATAGCAGAGAGAACAAAGTGGCTAAAGAAAGAATTAAAAATAATTAAACARCAAGTCTGAGGCATTTTAAAGGAAAAATCAGTCTTACAGGAGACATAATTGAACAGAATTATCCAAACACAYTAAAGCCAAAGAAATTGAAAGCAACAAGCCAGACCTACTCCAAGTGGCTGGAAGCTTGGGAGCAWACAGACATAGCTGGATGAAGTGAGGTTTGAAACATTCTGTATGCTCTGTGGGTAAGAGACTGGAAAAGATGAGGGGCTCCAATGAAGACAGACAGTTCCATCTAGAGCCCATCAGCACACATCCAGCAGGATCCAATGGTACCTGAGAGCCAGGACAGCGCTGCCAGGAAAAGATTCGCTCCATGACACCGGGAATATGGGCTGGCACATGGGGGAAGGAAGAGGAAAATGGCAGCACAGGAGAAAGAGGTATAAAACAAACCAGGCAAGGAGAGTGTATTCAAAGGCTTCTCCTGAATGTGATTCTTCTCTGTGAGGGCGGTGAGGCCCTGGCACAGGGTGCCCAGAGAAGCTGTGGCTGCCCCTGGATCCCTGGAAGTGTCCAAGGTCAGGYTGGAGGGGCTTGGAGCAGCCTGGGATAGTGGAAGGTGTCCCTGCCCATGGCAGGGGTGGAACCGGATGATCCTCAAGGTCCCTTCCAACCCAAACCATTCTATGATCCATTCTATGACTCTACAGTTTCCCAGCAACACTGGTCAGCTCTTGTTTCTAACATCTTTCAGTTTTTATCCATTATTTTGGGTAAGTGCTCAATAAAACATTACACTTTCTTCCTGAACCTTTCTCTAAGGATTATGAGCACACAAGAACTTCCTCACATTTACAGATGATGAGACATGTGAGAAGGCTTGGCTCAGAGCCCAGACCTCTCCATGGACATCAGATTTTTAACAGATTTATTTTATTGCACAGAGAGAATCATTTTTCCCTCTCCCTCATCTCCCTCCCCTTAAAAAAAAAAAAAAAAAAAGGCACAATGAAGCTTCCAAAATAACACAGATGATGGATTTATATTTGTCTGTCACTCTGGCTTGTTGTCCAACTAAGCCAGCTCAGCACCCCGGCCCAGCTCTGGGCTTTGAGCAGTGTTTAYCTCCCCCTCTCATCCCTTCCCAGCTTTCCCTGCCTCAGTTTCCCCAGTTCCTGACCCCCAGCTGGACAACAGCTTTCTGTGCTGCACATCCAAGCTCTGTGTGTTCCACCTTGCCATCCTAATCCCTCTTTGTGGGAGAGTAATGAAAAATCCCACCTAGTCCCAAAAGCAGAGGAGAGGAAACCCACGTGGCAGCCCCAGGAGCCACACTGGGGTCCCAACAGGCAGAGCAACCCAGGGAAAGTGGCAAATTATCCAACCACAGAACTGAAAACAAACCCAAGGGATGCCAACAGAACTGAACACAGAATGTTAAATCTTTTAAACACATTGTCTGAGATGGGCAGCGCTGCTTAAGTTTCCCAGTTTATATTTTTTGCAGATCTTTCTCAGCAATCACAAGGACAATAAAGTCTTATTTTTTTCCACTGAAACCCTTCTTTTTTTTGCTAATACATGCCTTAATTCAGCAGAGGCCTAAAGAAGTGGCTGCGTTTACAAATACTCAAGAAACAGTTCCTGTCCACACACAAAAACATTCTGAGAACAAAGATGGGGGAAAGAAATTAAAATAAATGTGCTTGTTAAAGAGAAGTGGGATTCTTTCAATTTAAAGAATATTATTCCAAGGTCTCCTTAAGACATTACATGGCTTTTTTGTCACTACACAAAACCAATCTTTACATGATGCTGTGAACCACTGTAATTTACTTTCAGAAGTCAAACTTTCGCAGTTCTACTACAGCAACTGTTTCCAGATGAAGACAAAATCAGTTCAAGAGAGGTGCTAGAAATAAATAAATAAATACAAGGAAATGGCAACTGTATTGCAGAAGTCAGGAGTTACACTGCTAGCAGAAGTATTATTAATGGGAAATAACTTTCAAAATCAATTTTTTTCCAAGTCTGAATGGAAGGAAAAAATCTCCATCTCCTCACCTCAGCCCCAAAAAATGCATTTATAATCTTGCCTTGGCAGTAAAAGAATGTAGAAAGTAACAGGACACTGCTCACCCCTCCATCAGATCCTCCCAAGGACAGTCCCCTCTCTGCTATTCTGCAGGCAAAACAATAATCTCARATGAGAACTGAAGTCTGATTACTTTGTCCTTTAATGTCCTTATTTACAACACGTAACCCCTCAGTAAGTGGTACTTGATGCATCAGATATACCCCAATTGAGTTAACAGAAGCTCCCATTTATTAAAACCCTTACARCCTGTCATGAAAATAAAGTATTTGTGCTGCAGAACATTTCTGAGCTTGCAGCTCCCTTCCACAAATCCCAAAAATACCCTAAAAACAGTCCCTTCAGAGGACTACAGGGTCAGCAGCAGCTGGTGATTACCCAGACAGAGGCACAGCTGCAATAGGGCCTACATTGTTTTGTTCTGCTTTGAAAGGCCAAATGGAGGCCAAGTGGAAATTGTTTAAAAACTTATTCAATTAATTTTCCTTTCTTTCTGTGAAGTGCTCAYGCCCCTCAGAGACAGGCAGATTCTGTGTGGAAGAACTGCCCCCACTACAGCAGAAATGGAAAATGGCTTTAAGAACAAAAATTTTGTTGTTTTAACCAGCCTAGCCCATCCTGCTCGCCCATCCTACACCTCAGACTGGCACAATGTCATTGAAGTCAGTGCTTTTAAAAGTTTGAGCTAAAAGAAAAATTACCTACGAATTCTTTCAGCTTCTTCCCTTGTGATCACAGCATCGGTCACACCTCTTCCACACTTCCTAGGAGTGCACCCTGCAACACAAAGAGGAAGAAAAGAATCCATTGAAACCACTTCAACCACCTGAAGGGCAGCTTTTTAAATGAGACTTGGCACAAAAGTGTCTCTTGAAGTCACTCTTGAAGCACAGGCTTGGATATGTAAGATAAAAAAACTCTCCTAAAATTCATTGCTAAGAAATCTAACATTAAATTTTAAAAGCTCCTGGGAATAACAAGTCAGCAGCAAGAGTTCCAAGTGAAGAATATATGAAAGTTCTTATAAGTCTGGTTGACAATAATCTTCAGGCAAGAAGAAATAAGATCAGTTCTGAGCCACCAGAGACCTTGGGATGTTGTTACATTTGGCACTTTTCTGGGGACAATCCATACATTGATGTAAAGCCACAGGAGAGATGGGCTGAGTGTGCTTTCTGCCACCTGCCAAAGCACTCAGTGCTGCTGAACTGAGTGGCACTTCAAGGATTATTTATTCATCAGAACACAAAACTCCTGGAAAGAAATCAATCAATTCACCCATGGAGGACAAAAGCATCAGTCTGCTCTGATCAAAAGCAACCAAAAACAATGACCAGGCTGACAGGAGAAGTTTTGCCAGGAATTTTGTAGGAATTTCCATTTCACATTACTGGATATACCCCAGCTGTGTCTCAGGCAGGCTGCAAGGGAAAGCTGATGTTCAAGTAGAGAAGAGCCAGGAAGGAGTAAACTCAAAGGAGAAATTCAATACTCCAGGACAAACCCGGCTACTGAGAGCTTCCTTTCTACAACATTCTGCAAAGACTTCTGATTTCAGAAGAGATTTGTTCCTTTTCCAGCTGCAAATATCAGCACAGCTCTTATCCTTTGGAAAGGCTGGTGCTGGAGAGTCCAGGCTTGGCAAAACTACAGGGTTACCTCAGACAATTGTTACATGTCTGGGGTATCTGACAGAGAACTGGCAAAGAGTACTGGAAGCAGGAGGTGTTCTGAAGACAACAGCAGAAGTCTTCCCAAATGGAGAAAAAACTCCAACAAACAGAAAAATGTAGTCCAGCATAAAGTCAGTCAGGTACCAACAATACATCACAAACCCTGAGTGAATGCTAAGGAAAGACCAGAACAGTCTGAAAACAATTCCAGCAGCAAGAAATGTGTCCTCTTTGTCTTAGAGACCATGGCACACGTGAGCAGTGAAGTGTCAAAGGCATACCTGGAGAATCTCAGGAGAAATTCAGATTCAGATTGCAAGTAGCCGGTAGCTTCCACAAATGTGTGCCCAGMAGACACAAAACCATCCCTTTATCTAATAAGGCACCATCAGCTTTGGCTATTGGGTAAATCAAGGTAAAGGAGGAACATACCAAAACATGTAAAAACACGAGTACTGTCTCTGGCTCCTGCTCCTGCTCAGCACAAAAACCAGAATGTAACACAAAGGACCAAGCGCCCTAAGTACCACTACTTAGTGGTATTTAAGTGTCTCCTACTTAGTGGTATTTAGCCAAGAACCAGTCACTGCTGAGACAGAGATAATTCACAGGAGAAAAAAGCTCCATTAAGATGTTCCCCTGATGCACAGGATCATAGAACAGTTTGGTTGGAAGGGACTTTGGAGATCATCTCATTCCATGCCCTGTCCTGGGCCGGGAACAATCCATCTCAAAGCCAGACAAGAGCAGGCACAGATTTACAGCTGCCATCGCCACAGCAGTCTGTGTTAGACCTTTCCAGGCATCTCTGCTTTCCACATTCCCTGACCTTGTCTCTGGAAAAGCACCTTAACTCAGTCTCCTGGGCAGTGGCCATGGATGCTTTGTGCACTGACACAAAATGTCAGCACACAGGAGAAATAAGATTTCATCACGCACAGTAGCCACAGCAGGTTTAAGCAGTTAATGTGTCTCAGGAGAACAGAAATGGCCAAGATCTGGCCACAGAGTTTAGAATGCAGGTGAGACTGTGCTCATATAACACCCTACCTTCTGCAAATATAGTAAGTTAAGTGCTTGGCCTCTGAAACATAGCAAATTTTATTTGGTATGAAGCATGTTTACAGGCAGGCAGTGCTACGGAAATAAATCCTGCTCTGACACCAGCTACCAAATCACTTGAAGAGAACTGGAAGCTCAGTTGCACCAAGTTCAGCTGGAAGCAGGGACAGGTGCATAAATAAAAAGCTCATTTTAGCTGTGGAAACTTCACAGCTGAGCATCAAACACTGAGTGGTGACAGGAATGTGCCTCCTCCTGACACAGAGCCCGCAGCTGTGGGTGCCACGCCAGAGCAGAGACTGAGAATGAAAAGCTATTGAGTGACAGAAACCTATTTCCCGAGTGCCTAAAGCTGCCGAGCTGATCCATAATCCGCATTTTCTGCCTCGCTCGGCAGTGGGGAACGGGACACACACAAAGCTCCTGCGCAGCTCATCACCACCCTCTCGTGGGGAAAAGCCCAGCGCAGAGCTCGTTATCGCAGCTCGGCTGCAATTAACCAATTAACGGCGGCTCCCGCGCTCCTAACACCACCGATCCTCGGGAAGCACGGTCACAACAGCTGCTAGAAACCCAAATCAATCAGGGGACTTGAGCAGCAGCACCAGGCAAACAGCTTATTAGAAAAGCAAATCAATCGTCCCCAAAGCCAAGAGGTGACACCTCACCCTGCTGCTCCCCAGGACACCCCCAGAAATAAGGAACGCGTCCATTCCTTTCCCTAGAGAGACATGCTCGAAGTTCCTGCCCACCCTGAAGTTCCAGCCTTCCTTACAGTGAAAAGAATAGAATGGAAATGAAAGAATAGAAAGAAAACCATGAAAAGAGTAACTGGAGGGATGGCCCAAACCACAAGCCCCCAGCTCAAAAAAATTGCTCTTGCAAGCCAGGGAAGGYAAAAATAAGGTTTTGTTGGTTTGGGGGCTTTCTTTTGGTAAGCAAACACTGCAGTAGCAGAATCCAGAGACTTTTAGCCTAAGTTCAATCACAACCAAATCACCAGCTGCAGTTTTCTCTGGCCTTGCACTATGCAAATGCAGCCAGCAGCAGTTCCCCCTTATAGTAATTATGAAAAGTTAACACAGAACATATGTTTTCATGTGTTCTGTCAAAAAAAAATTACCAAGACAGTTTTCTTGGCCTAAATAACATTTGGGATGAATCCTCAAAAAAAAGATGCTTAAGTAGCAGCACTGAGGAAAAACTACGTGACCCCAGATTACACATAAACTTTTGTTTTATGTTACAAGTCTTTTTGACCAACAGCACCAGGACCAGCCACCTGAAGAGCACAGGGGGCTGCAATCTGTCAAACACTTTCTGTCAGAACTGGCACAGAAGAAAAGTTAAAAATTGCAGAATCACAGAACAGCCCAGGTGGGAAAGAACCTCCAAAAATCATCTGGTTCAGCTTTTTGTGGTCAAGAGAGCCTGGATAGGATTATCTAGCACAGTGCTCAGCACAGCCTGAAAACTCCCAGTCACAGGGTCTCCACTGCATCCCTGGGGAGGTTGTTCCAGTGACTGAGTGTTCTCTCTGTAAAGATTTCTTTCTTACATCAAGATGAAACCTTGCCCAATGCAACCTGTACCCACTGTGCCTTGTCTTCTCCATGTAGCTCCTTGCAAAGGCAGAGTTTCTGTCCTCTGTAGCTTCACATTAAGTACTGGAATACTGGGATGTGTTCTCCCTGAGCCCTCTCCAGGGAAAGGAAACCCAGCTCCCTGAGGCTTTCTGGAGAGGTTCTCCAGCCCTTTGATCACCTTTGTTCTTCCTCAGCTCCAAGCACCTTCTTCCAGCCTCCAGCTTTGTGTCAGCAAGTGTTTTCTCAGCCACATCATGAACCAGATACAACCAYCAATTTGGCTAAAAACTAACTCAGAAGTATTACTTTTTTTAGATCCMTCAGCTTATCAGTCAACACACAGCCAGACATACTGACAAAAACCAAGAGCAGARCTGCTCTCTGGCAGCTGTACCAACTAAAAATGTTCACCACAACACACTTTGCAAATCTGAAAGAGAACATCAGCACTGCTCATCCATGGAAGCTGCAAGTCAGACTCTCACTGCTCTTTGTCAGAGAAGATTAAAATCTTCCATGTCTCTTGAAGAACCAACATCAACACTTCAAAAAAAAAAAAGTGCCGGGGGAACAGATACCAATTTGACAGAAAACAGGCTCAGCTGAAAGACACAAACACAGAGAAGTGCTTTGCAGGCTCCCCCCAAAGCTACTGGCAGCCACACATCTCAGAACAAGTGTGTCAGAAGCTGGCACTTGTACAATCACCGCATGCTGGTGGCACAGACAATGTCCTGAATCAGTTCCACTCCRTACCCTGTGTGGTACTGACCAGCAGCAAACTCACTCACAAGCCTATTGGAGGAATCAACAGAGTATGAAAAGAAATTAGAAACAGACTTAGCAAAAGGTTTATTTCATAGAGCCCAACCAAAGCAGTTTCAGAAGAGAGTTATGTAGGAATGATGGAAAAAGAATCAACTCAGAATCAACTTCTGGGCTGGCCCGAGGGGCACGAGCGTTTGGGGCTTTAGTCAAGAGACAGCGACCAGGAGTTTGCTGCAAACCCGGGAGTTTTGCAGCCCAAGTTTGGTTCCCAGGCCCAGGCAGCAGCCAGGCTGTTCCTGCCCTCTGAGCACCGCCGTCCGCTTCGGACAGCCCTGTCCAGTTACCTTCAAATCGTTTGTGGCTGTCGTAGTCCTCCGAGCAGGGGATCTCGATGAACTTGTCCCGCAGGTTGTCGCTGCGATGTGCCAGCACCTCGGTGACCCCATCTCCAGGGGCTCCACCCTCGGGGATCGCATCCTCGGCGCCGAGGCGGCTCCAGACCACGAGGCCGCCGCCGGCCGCGGCGGACAGGAGGAGGAGGATCGCTGCCTTCAGCCACCTTCCGCGGGAATCCTGCTGGAATCTGCCCTTCCTGGCGCTGCGGAGAGAGGATAGAACGGGCCCTGTGAACGAGGGACAGTCCGAGCGGGGAGGGACCGCCCTGGCCGATACCGGGGAGCCCCGGGCCCGTACCCGCGGGACCCCTGCCTTGGAGCACAACACACGCGTTACAAACACACGCGGTTCCCTCCCGCTCCGGGCCTGGGCACCGCCGCCTCCGGGACAGCGGGCAGGAGGTGCCGGCCAGGGCCCCGCGCCGGTACCTGCTGTGCCGGCGGCCGCCGCGACCCGGCCCCGGTGCCGGCCCGGCGCTGTCGGGGCCGCGGGGCAGCGCCCGCCGCTGCGGAGCCATCGCGCCTCCTCCGCCTAGAGCGAGGAGCTCGGCGTGCCTCGCCCTGGCCTGCCGGCCTGCCTGCCTGCGCTCGGCCGCCGAGAGGGAGCGGAAGGATCCAGCGCAGAGCCGGGAGCGGCGGAGGGGCGGCACTGGGACACCGGGACGCGGGGACAGCGGGACAACRGACACCGGGACAGCAGGGCGCGGGCGGGCAGCGCCGGGACAGCGGGGCCGGGGCAGCGGGACGCGGCCGGGCGGGGTGTGCCAGGACGGCGCGGCGGCAGGCCAAAGCAATCGAGAGCAGAGCATGCGGCGGCGCCTGGTGCACCTGGATCTGAAGGGCGCCGCGCCGCGCGCGCAATACCTGGAGCAGGTGAGGGATGAACCTGGGGCGGGTGAGGGATGGACCTGGAATGTGTGTGGGATGAACCTGGGACGGGTGAGGGGTGTGTGTGGAACGGGTGTGGGATGAACCTGGGACGGGTGAGGGGTGTGTCTGGAACGGGTGTGGGATGAACCTGGGGCGGGTGAGGGATGGACCTGGAACGGGTGTGGGATGAACCTGGGGCGGGTGAGGGATRTGTCTGGRRCRGGTGTGGAATGAACTCGRTGTAGGTGAGGGATGTATCTGGCACAAGTAAGGGGTGTATTGGGCTCAGGTGAGGGATGTACCTGGTATGGGTGAAGGATGTCCCTGGCGCAGGTGAAGGATGTATTGGGCTCAGGTGATGGATGTACCTGGTGCAGGTGAGAGGGGGACAGGGTGGTGGCACTCGTCATAGCCCAGCTGCATCGCCGCTGTCCCCTCCCTCCCGCAGGTGCTGCCACTGCTCCGCGCCCTGGGTGCCACCGGGCTGCTGCTGGAATATGAGGACACCT
Source organism: Parotia lawesii (assembly GCA_003713295.1). Lineage (NCBI taxonomy): Eukaryota > Metazoa > Chordata > Aves > Passeriformes > Paradisaeidae > Parotia > Parotia lawesii. Next base: position 1,014,840 of record RAHM01000190.1, on the reverse strand, counting down.
TCCCGTACACGGGGCCGCTGGAGCTGCTGCGGGCACCCCACGCCTACAGGTACCGCCGTGTACCCCACAGGTAGCTCTGGATACCCACAGGTGCCCCGGGGCCGTGCCCAGCGGGCACTGATGTGTCGCTGTCCCGCAGCCCCGCGGAGCTCCGGGCGCTGCTGAGCCGGGCGCGGGCACAGGGCTTGGACGTGGTGCCGCTGGTGCAGAGCTTCGGGCACATGGAGGTGAGCAGGGRTGTGCTGGGCTGGGTGAGGGTGTGGGAGTGCTGAGCCAGCAGTGCCCACGGGGACGACAAGGCCGGTGGGATCCCGGGGTGCAGTAGGAAGAGCATTGCCAGCAGGGCAGGGAGTGATCCTGCCCCTCTGCTCAGATGGCGACATCTGGAGCACTGTGTCCAGTCCTGGGCAGAAACTGATGCCCAGGAAGTTCCACCTGAACRTGAGGAAAAACTTCTTTCCTGTGCAGTGACWGAGCATTGAAAAGATTGCCCAGAGAGCATGTGGAGTCTCCCTCACAGGGGATATTCCAGRACCGTCAGGACACAGTCCTGTGCCCTGTGCTCTGGGATGGCCCTSCTGGAACAGGGAGGTGGGGCCAGATGAGCCACTGGGGTCCCTTCCAGCCTGAACCAACCTGTGATTCTGTGTTGGGAAATTGCCGATCCAAGTCCCGGTGCTCCGGTTATCCAGCTCTGCCAGCTGCAGGATTTGACATCAGGGTCACGCTGCAGTGACCTCCCCRTTTCCTTCACCCGCCCTGTGAGCTGCTTTGTGGGTCAGAGACTCCCCAGCACCGTGGAGCAGCAGCTGTGCCCCCCAGCCTGTCCCCGGGGCTCAGTCAAGCCAAACCCCGGGTTTAGCAGGACAGCTGCTCTCAGAGCCTCGGTGACAGGAGGACGCTGCTGTCCCCTCGTGTTGCGGCTGTCCCCGAGCTCCCCTTTCCCTTGCAGTTTGTGCTGAAGCACAGGGAGTTTGCCCATCTCCGGGAGGTGAAGGAGCTGCCCAACGCCCTGAACCCGCACAAGGAGGAGTCGCTGGCACTGGTCAAAGCCATGATTGACCAGGTCATGGCCCTGCACGAGGACTTACAGTGGTTTCACATCGGATGTGATGAGGTGGGACTTCTCTTGAGCCAGGAATGTTCCTTTTCTTTTGAGGAATGATAGTAAGGGCTGAGGCTTCTGCATTTCAGTGGTGCCCAGGCCATGTTTGGGTGGGATTTTGGGGACAGAAAACACCACTCAAGCCAGCGTAGAAAAGTCTTTTTGACAATAAATGATTCCAGTAGCACAGGTTGTCATTTCCGTAGGTACGAGTGTAATATCAAATTATTGAAAGCAGCTTCTTAAAGCTAACTCAGCATTTGGGTTTAGGTCAAGTGAGTATTTGAAGTGAGATATCAATTAGAGCTGTTCATTAAGAATCCTGTAAGTTTGATGTAAGATGTTGGCTCATTGTTCTGGCCAAGTTACTCAAAGTAAGCCGTTTTGTGGTGGGAGGTGTTGGGTTTTTTATCTTGGTAGTTTGTCTCCTTGAGAAAGGAGAAAACTCAAGTTTCTCTTTTTCATAGTTTCTTAAAACCATCTTGATGGTACACAGATCCCTGGAATTCATTGTGACCACTTACCTGTACTGATCTTAGTTTAGCATTTTGTATCCTGTTGTGTTGAAACTGGTGGGAAGGTTACCCAGGGAGCTGCAGGCTTTTTTAAAGCAAAATGCTACTTATGTAGAATAAACATGTTTTAGATAAAACCTGCTCTAAACCAGCAAATTTTAAAGCATTCGCTCTCTGCATGGGACCAAGTATGCTGGGCCACCCTTGGACATGTCCCCAGGTCACTTCTAGGCCCACATTTGGATGATCTCCTTCCCCGAGATAGGAACTCATTTTATCTACCTCAGGTCCTGATGGGTTGCTAGATTTGAAGTGAATAAATGTGGTGAGAGCTACTTCCAAGGACAAACCTTCCAAAGGCAAATAGGGCATGTAGATATTTTGATTTCTGTAGGAAAATTCCCTTAAGTGATGCATATAATCATGGCCACAGTCTCCTGCAGACTGATAGAAATGCCTGCAGTGTCTTCAGCACTGAGAGGTGCTTTTGAATGTGTCCATTCAGTGGGTCACATCTGGGCAAAGGTTTTGAATATTGTCTAACTCACTTTCTCTATTTCTATACAAGAAGTCAGGATTATTTGCTTGGTGTTTCAGGTCTACTACCTTGGCGAAGGAGAGGAGTCAAAGCAGTGGCTGCAGCAGCAAGACAACACTCCAGAGAAGCTGTGCTTATCCCACATAAAAGCAGTTGCCACTTGTTTGGCCTCGTCTTACCCCATGGTGACCCCCATCGTGTGGGACGACATGCTCAGGGGGATGAGTGAGGAGACACTGGCAGGTGTGTGACCAGCGATGGGGTGAGGCAAGTTTACACAGCCAGGTAAAACAGACTGGTTGGCAGCTGAATATAATGAAAGCAACAATTCTGACAAGAGTTGAGGTGTGGTCTGTTAGACTAGAGAATAGAAGCACTCAGTCCTTGGCTGTCACAGAGTCCCTGTGTGAGTGTAGGCCATTCTGAACACTTTAGTTTTCCATCACAAAACGCTCACCCTGCAGTGGCTGCCATCAATTCTACTTTCTTTACACATTGAAACAACAACCTATTAACATTTGTGGTCCAACTCTAAATCTCTGTGCCTCTCACTACCTTCTAATGTTCATTGCTGCCCTCTGCAGCACCTGGTCCCAGTGGTGCAAACTCCCACAGAGAAGCTGCAGCCCTGTGAGCATCTTTGTGATCGTGGTGCACATCATGAGGACTTTGATACTGAATTGTGGGGTAGCTCCAAGGCCTTGACATCACAAGTCTTGTTTGTTGAAAAATACCAAACCACTGCTAAAATTTGAGTAGCCTGAGCATAGATGGAGTTCCAGTGTTTTCAGAGCCGCCTTACACGGCTGCTGCAAACAGATTTAGACAGTATCAGGAAGAGCTGTGCAGCTCATCCAGCAGTGATTTGACCTATTCAAGGCTTTGATGGCGGGAAATCATCCCCAAAAATGCAGGTGGGACCCATGGAGTTTCCACAAGAGCAGTACAGCATCTAGCTAAGTGCACTCTACTGCCACAGGCAGTAACAGACTAAGAAAATTAAAATGTGATGGAGTTAAAATACTGAATTTCTGCACAATTTACTGCAATTTCTGTAGGGGTCAGTTTCACATGTTTAAAACTAGCTGAGTAGTTGATTATAAAAGGATTTAAAGCTAAATTTGTATCTTTACTTGTACTTTAAAGGCATCTTGAAAAGCTACATTCTGTGCAAACACAGCCCAAGCACTCTGTAAGTGAAAGGGTGAATGTTACATTTGAATTTAGCTAAATCTTGTGTGTAGAGCTTGCAGCTCTGCCAGTGGACCCCAGAGGTACACAGATAGATGCAAGGAGCTAAGAATGAGGTGGGCTTGGGGTGAATGGGATCTCTGATAAATTGTCACTGCTTCTCCATATTAGTGGTTTCACCATTCCTGAGGACAGCGGCCCCAGGCATGTGCCAAGTCCTGGCCAGGCTGAAAATGCCTGGGGCACTTTAGCTGTAAGTGACAAGCCATAGTTCTAGTCACATGCTACTGCACCAGTACCCTGTACCGAGTTGTCATTTTAACTGGCTGTTTTCCATTACTTAGAAAACCTCTGTTCCTTTCAGAGTCTGGGGTCCCACAGCTGGTGCAGCCAATGATCTGGGACTATGCAGCAGACATCGATGTGGAGGGCAAAGGTTTGTACTTCTCTGCTGAGCTGCATAGAAGTAAAATAGCCAAAACAAAATTCTGTCATTAAAACATACCGTAGCTGGACACCAAAACATTCTGGTTTTGTTAAAATTGGTTTTTATTGCTTTAATAGCATAAAGACAGCCCTCGTTTGATTCCACATCATAGTTGCTATTACTTATTTTCTGTTTCCCCTATGAATGACTTGCATTGTATGCTGCTTAATTCTTTTCAGCAGAGCTGTGGATAGGAGATTCAGAGGTTTTCTACAAGCATTATTACATTAACTCTCCTTGCATTAACACCAGTAGGAGCACATAACTCTGTGTTGAACAGCTCTGCAAAAGAAGCTTCAAGGCTTCATACATCTATAGAATTCAAAGGGAAGCTCCTAAAGGCTCCAGTCAGGCATCTAACATGCATGCAGGTATTTCTTTGTTGCAAGAAGAATCAGTTGTCAGATGCTGTGCATGCTTATTACATGCTCACGGCTCTTAGCATGGTTGCAATACAAGGGAGTGGAATACAGTAACTGGCACATGAAAATAGGAGGACAGCCACTCAAAAGGCTGCTCAGAGAGGGTGTCAAATCCCCCATCCTTGCTGATGCTCAAAGCTTGACAGGAAAAGGCTCAGCAGCCTTTTGGATGTGGAGCTGTGATCCTCTTCACTGCAGCACCACAGTCAGGGCTGAAACTGGAGAAGGCTCATCCTGTGCGTGTCCCTTTGTGTCTCACTGCAGTGCAGCTCATAGAGAAGTACCGCAGGTGTGGCTTCTCCAAGGTGTGGTTTGCAAGTGCCTTTAAGGGAGCCACGGGAGTGAATCAGTCTCTGACACTGATTGGGCACCACCTCAGGAACCAGCTGGAGTGGCTGCAGGTGGCGAGCAGGAGCCCTGCTGATGTCCTCGAAGGTATCGCGCTGACCGGCTGGCAGAGGTGAGGAACAGCCTTTTGTGTGGTTCCAAGGGTCACAGATAAGCAAACTTCCACCCAAAAGCTCCCTAGGAGGTGCAGGGAAGCTGGGGATTTAGAAGGGAGCCTTGCAACCCTGCAGTCCTTCCTGTCAGTAACTGCTGGGCCTCACCCCCGGACTGTGAAGGGTGGATTTCAGAGTTCCAGTCAGCTGAACAGCACTAACCAGCAGGAACAGTGGCTTTGGGGACACCACAAGCAGCAGGTTGGGTTTGAAGGCTTGAATGGATTTTGTGCCACCTTGAACTGCTCATAGACACTGTAGCTCATGTATGGTGTGTCTATCTGAATGTCTGATGGGAACTCAAATACAGTGAAATTGCATAAGAGACAAGAACTTGTTAACGTAATGAAGGAGTAAAACATTTTGATGCAAGTCAGGAGGTTTAAGGGAATACCAGAGAGTTGAATTCCACTTTCTGACCCTAATTTGCCTTGAGAAGAGAATTTGGTTTGTATCTGTTCTTACTAGTAAAACAAGAATACTTCACATTTCAGAGATAAGTGATCCCTTCTCTGAAACAGAAACTGATGTTTCTAAGGCTCTTTGAATTTTAGTGATTGAAATATTAAAAGTTCCCATTGTTTAGTATGTTCTAACAGTAAAATGTGCAATTAATGGATGTTTTCTTACATAGGTATGATCACTTCTCTGTTTTGTGTGAGCTTCTCCCCGTGGCAATTCCATCATTGGCCGTGTGTCTGCAGGCACTAAAGAATGGTACAATGACAACTTTCTTCTCTCTCAGCTAATGCCTAGCACAGGAGTGAAGTGACCTTGCCCTAAGGTTGGCACAGGCTTGTTATATTTTGAGGTGGTTTGCTGAATTGATCACGGCCTGAATTATGAACAATGAATTACAATTTGCAGTATGGGAGCAGAGAAGCCTCTTGGCCTAAGTATTTAAAAATAGCCATTGTATACTCATCATTTATTGTGATCTAACACACAAATGGTCAAAAACTTCRTGCTTATATTAAAAAATAAATTTAAGATGCAGAATTGCTTTTCAAGCTGATTTGAAACAATAGTGATACATAAATGAGACCACTGCAGCTCCTCCTCCCACCCACAAGTGTTTTTTCCTTCTTTTACTTCCATTTTACCTTTTATAAAATATTTCATCAAAGGGGAACTACTAAGCCAATGCAGAATACTGCAGAAAACCCCTCTTGTATCAACATTTTGGTTCCTTAGGCTCTTTACTCATTTCCACTGTCTTCTGCCAGGTGGCTATTCTGAAAAGGTTAAAGAAAATGTGGAAAAGCTCCTGGGAATGTCTAACCTGGAAATTGATACTTTCGTGAGGTAAAATTCCAGCTGCAGAATTCAGGTGCTTCTCCTTGTGTGGTAAGTTCAGAAACTAACAGATCTTCTTTGGACAGCACAAGTCAGGGGACCTTTCCTGGGAGCAATATCCTCACACTTGTGACACAAGTTAGTTTCTACCTCAAGTCATCAGTGGATGAACTTCTTGAAAGGAACAGGTAATGGAGTTTATGTTGATTTTCTGCCTGGCTGCAGGAGTGTTGGAACTGTATCATCTCAAAGTGGGGCACAACTCCAGAAAAGTGATTTAAATATCAAGCTCTGCATTTCAGGTGTCATTAACACCTTAGCAGAACATAATATTTAGATGAAAATTTAAAATATTTCAGCAAAATTCCTAAATACTGTATGCTGCCTTATTTGAAGCATCTAGTTCTTTCCTTAATTACATTTTACTGCTATTTAAAGTTAAAATGAAAATTTTGAATGGTGCAGTTACAAAAAAAAAGTAGTTGAAAAAAAAAGTTGAAATGAAACTTATATTGCAGCAGATGATCAGGTAATTATCTGCCAGGAACACTCTTTCACAAGCTAATTCCAAAGATATACAGACTTAAATAAACTTACTCTTTAAGGATCATCTCTGTGCAGGAGTTCAGCTAAAGCCTTCCCCACCTCCCTGTCAGTGACAAACACAGACATCGCTGCTGTTTCATCACTGCTCCCACTAACATCCATTTCCAGGTATGTCACAGGCTGGTTCAGCCCCTACCACAGGAAAAGGAAGATTATTCATCCTATCATAATGCACCACTTCCAGCCAGATGCAGTCAGGTAACACCACTTGTTTTGCATTACAGGGGAAATAAAGTCTGACGTATTTTGGGCGCTCAGGTACAGGGAGTTGTGAGTCCTTACCTCTTCCTGTAATTATCTCAGAAACATCAGTGGGAGTCAGACAAAGTATCCAAAATATGTTTTAATACAACATGTTTGGGTTGGAACTAGATGATTTTCAAAGTTCACTTCCAACCCAAACCATTCTATGATTCTAATTTTATCTTTGCCTGTCTTCTTTGAGAACAAGTATGAAATTGGTCTCCAAAAGCCTCTCCTGTGTTACTCCTGTACAGTCCTGCTGCACCTTAAGCAGAGGTTGGCCTTGGTGTAGGAGCTCACCCTGGGCCAGATTCCAGGCAGGGCTTGGCATAAAGCCAGGCCCTTCCCCCTGCCCCCTGTCACCATGGGCTTTACAGAACTTGTCCTAGACATTATGCCAATTCATGCTAAAAGGTTAATTTATAATTTTTTTTTTTGCTGTGATAAGGTGAATATCCAACTGCATCTACTCTTTCTGATAAAACCCAGAATTAAATTCCCAACAAGTCTCACAGTGGGTTTCAGTTACACTTAAAATGTGTATAGTGTTTTTTTGAGCTCACTTTTTGGTACTTTAAAAGTGTCTGCATGAGGAAAGTGCCAAGGTTAATGGAACTTAAACAGAAACAGCATCAACCTTTTGCCATCTGAACTAAATCAAGTCCTTTGGGCTCTTGTAATAGATGCTTCTTTTCCTGTAAAGTGGTTTTAAGGACAGTACTCCCTTCCACAGGCCAGGCAGCCAACCCTCCCTTGAGGCAGATCTCACTTGCAAATGTCATTGTTTCTTCTCATTTCTTCTCAGTCTCCTCTCCAAGTGGAATGCTGTGGTGCAAGACCTCCAAGCAGCCATGGAGCAAGTTTTCCACAAGTGTACTATAGAGGAATGGATGGAGGAGAACATCCACCCCAGCCTACAGAAGCTGCAGCAATTGGTGGATGATTTAGATGAAGCAATAAAAGCACAAAATTAGGGGCATTTCAATTAGTCTGACTCATTCCCTGGGAAAACATGGATAGTGAAAATCAGAAACTAGTCCTTGAGCTGGGATTTGTCATCTTGAGAGTTGAAGCATAAACTGTGGTTAAACAAAAGTGACCTGAAGGCATGAAGGAATTTATTAGCATAATACACTTCAACTCAATTTTCCTGTCATAACACATGCTGAGCCTTAATTCACCTGCCTGTAAGTCAGGTTTGCTCCCCTTGCATAACAGAATGCAGGAGTGAGTCACAGCTCACTCTGGTACAAGGCAGGAGAAAAACCCAATTTCTTCCAAATCCACGATTTGTAGCAATAGACTCTTACACAACAATGACCTGGGGAAGTTCTACCCTAATATTTAGAATACTTTAAAAATGGTTGGGTCATTATGTTCTGTACCATAACTGCTTCATCTGTCAGCTGTGTTCTGAGTTGTGTCCTACCATTCCATCAGGGGCAAGAGGGAGCTCCTGAGGCAGTGACACCTGGGCTTGGAGGGAAAACTGCCTGAACACCTTGGGCTGCATCACCTAAGCTCAGCATAGTCTCATCCCCACAGAAAAGCACCATCCCACTCACTGAGGCATCTGTTCAGTGGTGTAAAACCTGCAGCTGCAACCTGCACTTTCCAGGTTTGTCCCAATTTGAGCCATGACTAAATATGAGGAAGAAATGCTAGTTTATTCTGCTTTAATGTCAAACTGTTCATAATGTACAGCAATATATTTTGGGGACTTTACTGGAGAACTCAGATAATCACCAAAATGGAAATAATTCAGAAGTAGGGTAGTTAAGTATGTTACTTCACCATGAATATTCCAAATATTTATTTTTGTGCTTCATTTATTCCTTTCTTTAAATTTTTTTTGGAAGCACTGGTATTGAAATTTTCTTGGAACAAATCTTGAGATACAGAAAGTAAAACTACAGCATAAGACRAGCTTCAGCTTACTCCATGAGAGCCTCAGTAACTAGGTCCACATGCGGATTTTCATCTAAAAACAATCAATTGCTATGTTATCCCTGTCACATAGCTTGAACTAAATAAGATCTTAATTTATTTTACTTGAATAAAACCTTTGATACTCAAAATGTTTGTGGAAATGTGCTTCTTTTTTGTGTGTGTGGCATGTTGGTTTGGTTTAAAGGAGGGAAGATGGAAATATTCACCAGTGGAGAGTTGGATCTGTCAGCTTATATGGAATTAAAAGCTGGACTGCTGCAAGAGTGTCAACAGGGTCACTTCTAAGCAGGTGTTTGGGCTTCCTCTATTCTGTCCTCCCCCTCATTAACTCCTTCAGTAGATCTGTTCCAAGTAATAATTTAGACAGCCATTAATATTTTAATAATTTTAATTAAAAACCATACAAAACACTACAGTGACGCAAAACAAGTTATCAAAGTTGATTTTATCAATGAACGTTTTTTAAAAAAAGACAGTTCAACAAGGCCTTGCTGAAATTCTACTTGCAATTTTAAAGTAAAAAAAAAGGCAATTTCTAAACATTTTCCAGAAGTATTTTTGCCTCCCTGCAATCTACGACAYTGTCAGAACTAGCACGCTTTATTTCCTATGTAAGCCAGCTGAGGGTTTGGTATCTGTGTAACTTCATAAATACAGCCCAAGAGTCAGAGCTCAACTATAAATATTGTGATTTTCTTTGAGACTTGCACAATTGATGCTAGGTATGGAATATTTCATTGTGAAGTACCGAAATATGAGGTTCCACCTTACATAAAGCAGTGCTCTCCCTCTGTACAGATGCACTCTGGCTTTTGCTCACTGCAGCAGCCAAGGCCACAATCCCATCTCACCACAGCCATGYGAGGAGCTGCCACTGTGCTGCTCAAACATAAGGTGAACCATCTGCCAAGTGGCACTTACCATACAGCTTTGGTAAAGGACATGACAGAAGGGGTTGGTTTCAGGGGTCAGGGTGGTAGATCTAACCTAAGGTCTGCTATCCAGGTTTTTAAATCATTTATAAGTCATACAAACTACAGCTGTCCAGGTAAAAGTCTCCAGAAGGCCTGAGATGCAAAAGTTAGTGACTACATCTGCTGTAATAGTCTTCTAGGAGTACCTAATTTCCTAACCAAAACTAGTCTTTCACATCATTCCTTTGAGCACAAGTCACTTTACACCAGGCACATGTAAGGCTGTATTTACTGGGCCTTTGACTTTGCTGGGCCTAAGAGAAGTGAGGAAAACCATCCAGAAAAGCCTTTGGCAGAATGGCAAAAAGTGGCAGAAGGGAAGGATGAGAGAGGACTTGTCCAAAGAGGGAAGAGTGGAACCYGTCCTGAGTTAGCACCTGCTTTCCACAGTTCTTCAAGCTGATAACATTGCTGAGGAGTGCACAGACATTGCCATAACCAAATCCATGTGAACAGCAATTGCATGTTAATTATACATGCACACAGTTACTGCATTACATCTGGCCATGTCTTCCAACTACAAACAATAAAGTTTTTGAAGGCAAGAAACTCCAAATGTGGATCAAGAGAAATACAAGAGAAAACTCCATCAGCCTGTGATAACATTGGTGCAACGTCCCATTTCCAAGCTCAGAGAGGCTCAGATAGATCAGTGCCACAGGAAGCTCCTGGGTACATCAGCCAGCAGTGCCTGATACAGCCCCACAGGCAGCACCCACAGCCTGGCAGAATGTCCTCAGGGCCCCGTTCTGTCAGCTCAGACTACAGAACTCAGGCTCCCATTGAAACTGTACTTGTTGGTACAGTGACAGCTGCCAAATGCAAAATGGAAATGGCACAAGAGAGGATGGCACCAGCTGCTCCAAGTGAAAGGCTGAGGAGTCAAAATATTCCTCCTGGACACACAGTGCATGGCAGCAGCCATCCCCCACCTGCCCACCACAGCAGGATACTGGGGTGTTGAGTGGGATACTAGAAAGCACCTCTAAAGAGGTGATCACTGCACATCAACCCAACAGGCAACTTACTCCACAGGATGTATTTCAAGTTACATTGTACCTTACTATAGGTCATTCCCCTTTCTATAGATTCTGAGTTTTCCTTACATTGTTTTAGTCTTTGTATAAGATATTGCATAGTCCGTAAGTATACACRTGACTAACACCATGAATGCACAGCAAGCTGGATGCACTATAGCTCAGCAGAAGCAGGATGCAGTGCAGGGTTAGACCAACAGACGTACCTTTCAAAAGCTGATTTTTAACTGCAAAACTACAGTGTGGTTTGTACCTTCCATGGAATGTCAGCTCTCATGGGAATACAAATGAAAGCCAGTATAGCTAAGACTAAAGGCAGGTAGTTTTGTCTGTTTTATCCATGGACCACTCCATGGGTACAGAGTAAGTGCAATGCACACCATGAATGCCCTCTGAATATCCTTGGTACAAAGCAGCAGTCAACCACAGGCTGAGCCCTTGTGCTTCCATTATACCATTACATACTCTAGGACACTACTTCTTACTGAAACTGCTTGGAACACTCACCGTTCTCATTTTACACTGGGGGAGAAAAAAAGAGTCCTCCAAATCCCCAATCTCATTCTCCTCTCTCTAAAATGAGCATCACCTGGGGTATACATTACAGTGGATTTAAATGAGAAACTCTACAAATGTAACACCCTGCAATATATTTTGAACAGGTCTGATGATTATGCTTCGCTTACAGCTGTGCTTCAGAATAAAGGCAAAGTTAGCTAATTGCCTGCAACCTCATTTTCCCACATTCATACACAGCAGAGGTCTGTATTGATACCTGATGTGATGACAAGTTTTTTATCTTATTTAAAAGAAACAGACCCACTTCTGTGCTGCAGACAAGCTACATCAACAGCCATCTCCCTGTTGCAGTGTGAGTACCTTCCCACTGACAGCACGAGCCTTTGCCTCTCAGCTCACATCCTAGGTCTGAATGGCTGGAAGGGAAATCTTGGTACAACCTGTTCTTTGATGAGCAGGTGCTCAGCTTCAGACCAAGCTGGAACACATAACAGGACGTGGCTTCTACTAAAAGCTTTTCAGAGCCTTCTCTCTGTAGAGGTAGAGTTATTGGAAACAAGAACACAGGCCCTTTTAAATCTTGAAAAGGCTGCTGCCAGGAGACATTTCCTGCTGGTCCACCGTGAAAGCAGACAACACAGTTACCTCGTACCCTGTTCAGATCTCCTAGAAGTAACTGTGTAAATATTTTATAAATCAGGTCTAAAGACCATGAGATTGCTAAATAAAACCTGGTGAACTTCAGTACAAGCAGCTGTAGCATGTTGAAGGAACTTTCAGCTTTTTACAATTTTTTCTTGTACTAATATGTTAATGTAAGCATGATGGAGTACTAGTTCTAGACAGAATACGCTGACTAACAGAGGTAGCTTTTACTTCAGAAATACCTTGAAAAAATGTATGTTTTAACTATTTGTGAAATTATCAGTCAGAACAGAGGACACCACACACCTGGAGTAAAACACAAGTCAAACATTGAATCTATGCCAGCTACCTTAAAAAAGTTATTATTTAGCACTTCGGTATCATTTCAAGTGAGGAAATACTAAACAACTCTAGGCTACCATCTTGTTAGACATCAGTCTTTTCCCTACCTAAAGTTACACATGTCCCTGCTTCCTTGCTAAATACACAGTTTAAATAGTAAACATTGAGGTCTAGAGAAAGATTATTCTGTCCTGCCCAGAAGTGAAGCAGAACAGGATTAAAGTAGAATATCCCAAAGATTATTTTTCCTTTACTATTTATGGCTCCCTGGTGAGTTCAAGGTAAGTTAAGACAACGTTACGGGTTGATCAGTCTGATGTTTAGAATTCCAAGAGAGGCACTCAGACTTTAATTTCCACAGATATCCAATGGCAAGTCAGTAGTAGAGAACATAAAAGTGCCACTACTCTGCATCCCCTAATTGCATATATTGAAAGGAAAACCTCAAAGCATTGTGTTATGAGTTACAAATTCAACTCCTCTACATTTCATATACTGTACCTGCAGCAAACGTTTGCAATAAGCAGAAGTTCACATCTATATCGTCACTTCATTAATGGAAAAGCAATTATTTCAAGCCAATTCATTAATAAATAAGTATTCCTAGACAAGTTTGATGAGCTGACAAAGCTCAAAAGCCAGCAGTGTCCACATGCAGGGTCTTGAAGCAGTTTAGCACTCAACAATGTGCCCTAAGACAGATTCCTCCCATTGTAAATGCACATGTTGAGAAATGCCCAGATCAAGGTTGTGAGGGATTTCTTTTTCTGAAGAAGGATCAGAATATTTTCCAGATGTTTGAAAGCCTCTGCTTGCTTCAGTTCACAATGACTATCAGTATTTAACCTGTGGTTCATCTGCATCACTTGCCTCTGTTTCGCTGCTCTGGGAGAAATCTTGTGGGGTCTCTACTCTGTCCAGTCCCAGAAAACTAGTAATGAGTTTGGCAACTGCTTCCACATCACTGTGGAAAAGAAGAAACAATGGAAGTTAGTGGAGCTGTGGTGCTGACAAGACAAGAACAAGCATGCTAATTCCTGAGAATAGCTGCCTAGAGGGAAAGTCATATGGACAAAGTATGGCTGACAGCCCACCACGCCAAGCCATTCCCTCCACATCAAAACAAATCACTCCTTTCCCCAGTCCCTGCTGCAAGGTTCCTTATTATCAATGCTTAAGATAAATTTTCTGTTAACTAATACACTGAATGTTTGCTAAGTAGAATTAATCCCCTCTGCCAGTGCATAGCTGAAGAAGGCAACTCCAGCAGACATGCAGCACTAAAAGGATCTTAGATATCTAAATATGATCCTGATAGACGGTGTCTATCAATGTCTGCAAATGAAAACATTATGGGGTTTAAAAGGTCAAACTGAGTAACACAAGGTCATACCAGCAAGTATGAAAACTGAGCTTAGTTATAATAGTTGGCAATTACTGACCCACGTGATTGGCATTTCCCACCTTACACATTCTAATTTTAAAAAGTCCACACTGCACCTTCTGCAGCCCAACACTGCGCTCTGAGTGAGCGGGTGTGAGAATCCGGTGACGAAGCGCAGCACAACCAGGTAACCCTTCCCAAAATAGCGCACGGTCTCCTCTTCCACGTTCACATCGCGGATCTCGTTCAGCACAGCCACGACTGCAAACAGATGAGGAAAGCGAGGCAGCTGTTAGCATGACTGCAAACCCTCAGCACTGCCACCGGTGCCTTGGGTGATGGGGACTCTGCTTCTGGGCACCACTGCTGTGATCCCACACAAGCAGGGCAGTCCTGTAGCAGCAAACAGCTGCTGAGCTGCTCGGGCAAAAGAAACATCCACAGGTGTGACTGCAGCACATTGTAGCTGGTACAGGCCCTAAGGAACAAGATGTACAGCCTGCCAGGCACTGAGGCACCCTTTAGTACTTATGTTTCCCACTTGCTTTAATGGCAGTTTTAACTATTTTTCTGTACAGAGTAGGCAAACAGGTGTTTAGTTTACTGAGATTGAACAAATACTGAAATATTTAACTGCTCAGAGCACCTGCTGATCTCTGCATCCTCACATGAATCCTAAACCTAATATCCTAAACCAGATATTATCAAAGAGGAAGAGATGTCCTCAGCTCCCCAATGTAAACATGTATCCTAAAGGAAAGTTCAGAAACATTAAACATCCTTCTCTCTACATCTTTTATCTTCCATCTCCAAAATGAACTGTTTAAAAACCAATTCAGCTTAAGGTCATTCCAAATGTGGCCACTCTTCTGACCTTATTGAGAGCTGGCTCGATTTACAGCAGGAAGTAGAATAAAAACTCTGACATGGAAGAGGATCCTACTTTTGCAATAGAATAGAGGATCCTTGTTTGCAATAGGACTCCCAATTTGCYGTGACTCAGCCAACTCACAGGCTATACTGCAACTTCTGTTAATCCAACAGGAAGCCCAAAAAACATCAGATACTGCATTAAACTGAGCCTCCTGAACATGCCACTTTAAATGCATATTCTATACCTGCAGGACATAGCATGCCTTTGCATATGATATCTAGGCATTTGCCTGCTCCCCAAAGCAGATGTGATTACAGGAATCTCAACTTCCGGATCCAATATTTAGAGTTTTTCCACCAGTCCCAGCTGCCAAGCAGGCTAGCCAAGGGAAAGGTAAACCTGCACATTAACATCCCAGAGGAATGGCTAAGATTATTAGGAAAGCAATGTGTAGGCCTAGTTACCTTGGATTAAAATCATTAACAAGATGCATTCAGCACACTGAGAAAAAGCATTTGGGCCCTGAGAGGCAGGTTGTTACATCTGCTGCTTGGGAACAAAGCAGATCTAGAAGCAGATGTGACTCAATTTGAGTACAGAACTCCAGAGAAGCTATTAAATGGGCACATATCCATCTCTTCTGCTGCTCACCACATTTTTTACCACAGATGCTGCTTCCTCACCTTGTTCATTGCCTCCTTTTGACAAGGTCAGTATTTTTTTGTAGAGATTGAATGTTTTTAGGCAGAGTGTTCCCTTGTTCTTATCAAATACAGCTTCCTGTAAAATTGAAAAATAAAAATTAAGATTTTCTTGAAAACACCATCACTAGCTATGCTTCAAAGTAAAATAAAAATAGTTTTGTGGGAAAAAATCTTGGTAATGGAAAAATACACAGCTAGTTTAGAGACATTCCTCTATTATTAGACTCTGAAAAATCACAATCTTGCTCTTGGTTTTAACAGAGACTTTACCATATCTCCTGTGTGACTTCTAGAAGGGAGTTAAAAGTGGGTTCATTGTCCCTCTTGCCACATTTCTCAGGTAATAAAAACTTTGCCTGGAATCAAATTTGAACACTAACTTGTAACTCCCATTATTTTCACTTCTGGTGAATTTGACATTCCAGTGCTGTGCTCTGTGGGCCAGGCTTATACAGATCTAAAATACCCCTGATTTCAATGAAAAGAGGATCTCATTCTCTTTAGGTGAGTTGCTCATTCTAACACAACTCAGGTCAGCAAGGTGACAAGGTGGCTTATTGCTCTCAGTCCTGCTCCCAACAAATCAACATCCACAAGATTCTAAACCAGCTTACACCATGCTTGTCCCAGAGGAAGCAGCCTGGAAGGTTACAGCTCCTTTATTTAATGGTTGCTCTGTCATTAGCTTGAAGGATAAATTCAAAATCACGTTGTGCAGCTCAATGTGCTGGTTATCCTCCCTCTTTTATACAAGACAGAACATTTTGGGGCAAGTCTCCCCTTAAAAATACCCATATGTTTAGCTTCACATTTTCATGCTTGTGTAGTGAAAGAATTATTGCCCTAATTCTAGTCCCAGTATAGCAACCCCAGAGGGTTTCCTCAAAACCAAAAGCATAACTTATCTGTTTAGACTAAGCARGTGCGTGGGGCTGCTGGAATCAGCATCTGCCAACTGCTTCCTACTCACAGACCCTCATTTCCTGAGTTCAGCATCTTACCTCCCACTGCTCCAGATTCTGTGCTGCCACAAAGAAACACCCAGCCATGTAGAAAAGCTTCCATGCCAAGCTGTCTGAACAATGCAAAAAATGCACAAATTTAGCTTTTTTTCCCCCTTCTTTGGTATTCGAACAATCCTGAAAGCAACATGCTCCCTTTAAAAGCAACAAAAGGAGAAAAGGTTTCTCTGATGGAACATTTTTGCCTTTAGTTGTACTATAAGCTATTTTACAGCTCTTTCCCAGGATGAAAACACAGAAAGTCTTCACATTTTTCAGAGACTTCATTCATGCTGGGCTTCAAACCAGAATTATAAGCATATGTATTATTGGCAAGGTTGTAACATCACATCTTTCTCTTCTCTACAAGCAAAGGCATCTTAAAAGGCATCCACAAAACTGCCAACCTGCTGTCAAACACCAAATATTTGTGCTGCAGAGGACAAGGATAAGGACAATGAAAATTCAACGAAGCAAACATGTTTCTGCATAAAAGAAAGCAGTTGGTCCTCTTGACAAACAAACATTTGCATTTCATGTCCTAGAAATGTTTACATGTCACAGCCTGAACAATTTGCTCACTCAGGTTTTTATCTGAGGGCACAGTAGAACTGTGCTCGGGATTGTTTCAGGAAACTTTGTTGCAATATCTTAAGAAAAGCAAGGCTGATTTAGCTGGCGGCTCAAGCAGCTTTCACTGCATTTTGCTCTTCAAATAAAAATACGTGGGTTATATTGGCAGCACATTCCTACACACTATTAAGTTTTAAAATTTGACGTTAATAGGATGCAGCACGAGAATCACAGGGCAGCTTCCAGGATAAATCCCATCGATGGAAAGACAGCTGGCATTTGGTGCAGTCTGCTGTACTGCAGGGGGAGGAAGCAGCAGTAGCTGTCTGATCTCTAGAGGTGCTTGGATGAGTAATCTCTGCTAGTGATGATTTGACAGTTTCCAGAGAAACAGAGAACTTCCGTCAAAGGCAAAGTAATCATTTCATTATGGTGTCAAATAACCATTACATGTCTTCCCAGGAGAGCTGTGAGGACCAGCTAATCACATTTATAAAACACTGAAAGTACAAAATGCCACAGAGTACTAAATATCATTATTAAAAATACTTGCAGATGGAAAAGCAGGCTGAGTAAGAAATACAGCGTTAAAGCACAGCAAGTCACAGAGGCAACAGTTATTACTGGTTTTATTATTCACACCACAAAGTGGGAGAGGTACCTCCACTACCTTTGTAAGGCCAGACAGAAGCTGCAGAGGAGTCATCAGCATGAAAAACAGATCAACAAGAAAGAAACAATTCTTCCCAAAAAGTGATAGGTCATTACCTGCACTATAATAAGCAGCAGCCAAACCTATAGAGGCTATTCCTAGGAGGAAAGAGGAGATAATTAGGACAAATAAGCAGCTCAAAAAGCATCTAAAACTCCCTGATGAAAAACATCACATTTCAAAAAAAGGACAAATGTGATTGCAACATAGATCACTATACGAAAGTCAAGTTATTTTTTTCTCTGAACTCAGTATGAAAAAACTTCCATTCTGCAAAGACATTAAAAGCACAGGGGCTGGGATCAGAAATAAAAATTTTGTGACACAACTGGGAACCTCAGAGGGACTCAACCTAACCATTACGCCATACTTCCTCTCAGCACAGTACAACTTGGAGTGTGCTGACACAAACCTTGCAACAGTTATTTTCCCCTTTAAGTGCTCCATGGAGCCAAAAGAAAACTTTTGCAGTACAGTTGTGTCAGAAACTGCCAGCTCCTTTCTCCCAGAGAGGAGGAAGCGTCTGAATTCCACGCCCCAGTGGCTGCTGCAACTGCGAAGATCTTCTCAAGAACATCCCTGAAAGCAATGACATCGTTGTGATGTTACTGCAGTGAGATCTACTCAGCTGGAAAGCAGGATATGTCAGATTTTCCCCACCAGCTCTCTCAGTACAATCCTAACAAGTTGATTTTTCCTGCATATTCAGTAGGGTTTATAAAGATGCCTTTCAGAACATCCTGTATGACTTCCCATTTCATACACAGTGTCCTTAGGAGCCCACCATCAAACCACACACATGATCCAACCCCAGCATGGCCACACTGCAGTTTTCCACTCCTGAAAATCGAGATGTTTTTCAACCTAACTAAACAGCCCCTTCAGAAGCTTCACATTTATATTGCTGCATGGCACATAATAAACTTTCTGTTCTTGATCTTTCAGGACTCTCTTAAAATTCCATCCACGAGCCTCTGAGGTTCTCCAGATGAGACTGAAAAATGACCAGTCTCACAGTGAAACTGCCAYGCTGAGGCTTCAGACTCATTTAGTGGCTATGATAAAGGAAGAGTTCAAAGCACAATCATTCCTCCTCTGGAAAGGAAAATGCCTGGAAGACAGGCATTTCGCTAGGGGCTCTTCCAGGAATTTATTCAATGCTTCCCTTAAAGCAAGCTCTGAAATAAGCTGAGGAATGCTGTAGTCTTACCAACACAGAGAGACCAGGATCGGATGCCAGGCGACCTCTTTAGATGAAGATGGGAACTTGTGCGTTTTTCAACCAACATGTACATCTTCAAAAGAAACTCCCAACAGCCCAGTCTGACTCATGAAACCTCACTGGACCAAAAAAAAAAAAAAAAAAAGGTAAGAATTTTAAGTCATTGACGATTCCACCAGTTCCCCTTCCTAGCATTTTTCAGGACTTACCAAGTCTTAATCTAGACTATAAAAGATGTCCTGGGTAAGAACAAAGTCTTTTTGCACAGGAAGAGCAATATGTACACTGAAAACAACCACAAAGTAAAAYCGTCATGTGGAAACTTGCATAACAACAACAAGAATCTGAACTCTTGGAAGAAAGTTCTCATTTTATCTCATTATAATAAATCATATTCCAGAAGAAAAATGTGAAAAACAAGAACCTGGAACAATGTTGTTGCTAATTCATGCAGCCCTTCAAACAAATAAAACAGCAAGAGGAATGGAAATCTCTCTGACAGCATTTTTGCTGTGAGCTCAAAGGGTGAAGGACTAGTCTGGGAGCTGGGGCAGGACAGTGCAGCCTTCTGCCCCTCTGACATGGGGTCTCTCACCCCTGATGACACACCAGCTACAGCCAAACACTGCCGGCATCCCATAATGCCACAGATGGCATTCCCATCTTCCAAGCCACCTCARAAATACAACGAGGACCTTCCAACAACAAGTATGTTTGTCTGTCCTCAACAAGACCATGCCTTCAGCCTAGGCACAAACTAACAGGAGAGAATGAACAGAAAGGTACTGATTAAAACCAGTAAGAGCTGGGTAATCCCATGCAGCATTTTCAATACGTTTTTACTATTTTACAGCATAGAATCAGAGTTGTTTAGGGTGAGAAAGACCTTTAAAATCATGAAACCACTAACCCAGCACTACCCAGTCCACCACTAAACCATGTCCTTAAGCACCACACCTACATGTTTTTTGAACCCTTCCAGGGATGGTGACTCCACCACTTCCCCRGGCAGCCTGTCCCACAGAACCAGTTCCAGGAGGCTGGCATTAAGCTGCTGTTAGCTGCCCATGATAACAGGTTTCCAGAAAATGCCAACATTCATCAGGTTTTGAATAACCATGAAAAACATGGAGAGAACAGGTMTGAGCACATCCAAGTTCTTACAAATGGCAAGTGTGATTTTCAGTCCTTTAGTTATCCTGCTGTTCTTGGATGCAAGAAGACACTCCTGCAGTTCTGGAGGTTTGGATACAAAGCTCCAGGGGAGCAGATTTAGCCAGGTCTTTTCAGTTAAACAAAAAGCACCCACAACTCTGATTTTAATCTCTTAGCAATACATCTGAGAGCATCTGAAACCGAAAGAGCCAAAAGCACTTATGCATAAGACACGCTCCATCTCCTCCGGATGTCAAGCATCAAATTTTAATTTTCAAATGACTCCTGTGAGTTGTTCTCAATACACCGGAAAATATTTCTGCGTGTACAACGTCTTCTCCTGCCTGTTATCAAATACATCGAGATCGCTGCAGAAATCTGGCTGTCTTTCACAAATATTACACCCTACTTAAAACATAATTCTCACACATATCAGTTAAGTGCATTAATGCAAACTTTGATATCTCCCCCTATATTAATTTAGTGAAGTTCAATCAGGCAAATGCCAATCTTGGTTTAATGCTGGACACTCAACATCAATGGCATTGTCTCTCACAGGCTATTGCTTGCAAGAGACGGACTTTGGAATAAAAAGCACCAAAGCAGCTTCTAAAGTTACATTTAATAAACAAATCATAAACGCGCCTTTAAGCAAATGCAAGAGTTTTACTACAACAATGTTATGATTACAGAGAAAGAGGTGTTTTTGGGCTGCTATTAACTCCGTTTTGCTTGAATTTGTCTGGTTTGACACTGATCTCCAGCATCAAAATAACATTCTCATGCTTCCTCCAAGCTCTCGGTTGAGGGCGAGCCAGAAAAAGCCATTGGAAGGAACACCTTGAAATCTTCACTACCAACAGCCATCAAGTGAGGACCACACATCAGGTGAATTTTCTTTACAGAGCTCATTTTTCTTTACCTCCCAATCCTGCACCTACTCCCACCTCCCCACAGCCTGGTCTCCCCCTCAGGGAGGTGTGGATACTCCCCATCCAAGGACCGGCCCTGCCAGAACCCACCCAAGCCGGGTTTTGCTCCCCCACGCGTGGGGAATCCGAGGCCCCTCTTCACCCTCCCCCAGCCCCATCCCCATCCCCGCGGTACCTGCCCGGGCTCCAGCCGCGTTCTAAAGGGATCCGCGGCCGCCTCCGCGTCCCGCGCCCTCAGCGCTGATCCCGCCTCAAGGATGGACGGACGCGCCCGCGGCCATTTTGGGTGAGGGCACAGGATGGGACACGAACCTCCCCTCCCGTGAGGGCGGCGCCGCGCCAAGATGGCGGCGCGCTGCCAGTACTCAGCATGGCGCCTGAGCCCGCGGATGCTGCTGAAGTAAGAGCGTCGATGTTTCCTCGGTTATTTTACTTTAGCGGTGCTTTGAAAGAGGAGAAGCCTCGCGTGATGACAGGAGTGAACTGCTGTAGGGTGAGGCTGGGTGTGCGGGAGAGCCTTACTGGACCCAGTTGGACCGACCCGCGCTGGGTGAGGTGGACACGGCTCCTTGCATTGAGGGGGTCGGGGAGGGCAGGGGAGCCCCTCGCTGTAACAGGGCTCCCCTGGGGGCTGTCCCCAGGCTGAGGGAGCTCCTGTGGAGGCCAGGAAACCTCTGGGTTCTCGATGGCAGCACTTGGGGCACCACTGCCACAAAAGCGCTGGTGCTGTGCCTTGGCTACGACAGAATCAGAGAGTGGTTGGGGTTGGAAGGGCCCTCTGGAGATCACCCAGTCCAACCCCCTGCCAAGGCAGGCTTACCTGGGGCAGGTGACACAGGAACGCGTTCAGGTGGGTTTGGAATGTCTGCAGAGGGGTGTTGCCGATTTTGGGAGCTCTCTAAACACAGACACAGAGTCTAGTTTAGGAAGGAGACGTTGCTTATTCCGCATAGGGTGCAAGGTGGAGATTTCCACAGATCAAGCACACCAAAACTTTTAACTACTTATACATTTTAGCAAAGACATTAGTGTTCACTGGCTACAAGTTACATAGTTCTCTTAATAGTTCGTATTCTGTCTTCTRTTGGTTAATGATTCTCTCACTTCTCGTGCTAAGAAGTCTGCATGCTCAGTCTTTCTCTTCTTGTAGATGAGTTTCTTATATCAGTGGCCATATGTCAGTGGTTGCAGATCTCCCCCTGACAGAATTACCTCTTACCYAGTTGGAGCTGATTTCAGCACAGTTGCTGAGTTGGCTTTATTAGTTTCTTCCTTAGCTTGGGAGTTC
Source organism: Parotia lawesii (assembly GCA_003713295.1). Lineage (NCBI taxonomy): Eukaryota > Metazoa > Chordata > Aves > Passeriformes > Paradisaeidae > Parotia > Parotia lawesii. The sequence goes on along the minus strand of RAHM01000190.1, from coordinate 992,625 downwards.
TTGCCAGATGGCCCATAAATTCTGCATTCTTTGTATCCACTGCCAGTGGGCATCCTTTTTTCTCAGACTGTGTTAACCTCTGCTAGATCTGAGGTCTTTAAAATGTGTTAAGCCCTAGACTTTAAAAAGGCAATTCCGCCAACGAATAACTTGTTTTTTCTAACACCTGGACATCACTTATATTTGCAAAGCAGAACTGTCAGTGATAATCTTACAGGTCCAACATTGATGTCATGAGTTTTGTGAATTGTATGTCAGCGGAAGGCTTGGGTTTGAAAATTTGTTATTTGGGGAAGAAAGTTTCTAATTCACCTGAAATACTGAGTAATTTTCCTGTTGTGGACAAATAGGCTGCATTTGGAAAATCTTTTGTGTTTCAGCCAAACATCATTCACATGGGAAAGCTGCTCCTGTTCAATCCATTAGAGCAACTGCTTATGYCAGGCAGGATGGGTGAAGTGCAGACGTGTAGTTTAGCTTAACTTCTTAAATTCCCTTTATGTAAGTCAGTGTGTAACTTCATCTACRAATGATATTTGGTCCTCTCTCATTTGCACAGGAATGTCCTTCCTGAATGAAATCCTCAATTTGTGGCTTTTTTCCGAACATGAATATATTCCAGAGCGTTTGCTCAGGGCCATGACATGGTCGAAGTTTGTTTAGCTGTTCTCAACACTGTTTTGGTGAACTGAGATTTTGATCAGACAGTGTTTTTCATAACAATCCAGAGTGAAAATAGGGGAAAAATACCCCAGAGTCCATGGTACAGACACTTGAATCTAAGTACTGGAAAATACCAACTGATATGCAGTTTCTGAGTAATTGTGTTAATGAGAAAAGGCAGTGAGGAACTGCAAGAATGAATTGGCCTGCTTGTGAGTCACAAGGTACCAGCTGCTGGATTTGGATGAAAAATAGGAAGTAATAAGTATCACGTGTGCTCAACCCAAACAAGCAGCTGACTGAGTCTTCTGGGAAGAAATTTATGTCTAATTAGCTGTCAATCAGTTTTTATAAGTAACTGGTTTCTCTGGAAACCAAATGTTAAGCCATTTTGAGTGATACAAGACAAAAGATTTCTTGTGTCTAGAGCAGAGTGAAATAGCCGAGAAATTAATCTTTCCCCTCCACTCAGCATAAACCACACAGCATGTCACCCTGTTTTATTATTCTGCTACTAAGTGCAAAAATATCAGCAACTCTCTACTTCTCCAGTTCTGAAAAGGTCACACTAGGATAACCTGATATGACTTAATTTAATTATGAAGTTACAGAGAAATTGTTTCAACCACACACAATCAAAATTAATATGGCAAGGATCCTTGTAAGCTTCTGCTAGCCATTAATGATTCTTACAGCATTTTTTCTAAAATTCAAGGATCTTACACCAGCACTTTGAAGTGGGTGAGTGCTGTTATGCTTATCAATAGAAAAAGGAAGAAGGAACACATTTTGAAAGCCCGATCCTGGACTTAAAGAACAGCATGAATTACAAACCATGTTGCTGCAGAAACAAAAACTATTTTCCAAAATAAACAATTCAGGAATATGTGAATGACTATTTGTAGACTTCTTCCTCAGCAATATAAAAATAGATTCTGTAGAAGTGTTTGTATTCTATTTGTATAGTAAATACACTTGTAACTTTAAAGTCATTGATCTAAACCCAAGAACATGCAGATAGAACAGAACTGGCCTTTATTCTGAATTAGTTTGACACGTCTGTAATTCTGGTGCTTTTTCCTATTTCAGACTATTTGCGTAAATACTCTTTACTAGCTCCTTATACTTTTTTTTCCCCCCTAAGGTCTTAAAGTTAGGAATTCAGCTATGCAATAAGCATGGGATCTTACTAGCATGCCAGGATAAACTCCCAGAGTGCTTGATTCCCCACAGTTGGTTGGAAGCAGCCACCAAATGCTGCGGCTGGACGGAATTGGCTGCGAGTCCTGTTAGAAATGAGCTCATCCCACAGAATGAGCTCTTCATGGTGCCCCCTGACCTCGATGGGAACAGTGTGTGTGCAGCCTGCAGAGCACTGATTTCATGGAATACATGTTTAGCAGCTGTAGCCAGGATTCATTGCCCAATTCTGACAGCTGTGGAGTGGCRTGTGCTGTCACTATGGCGAGGAGGCATTTACAGCTGGCGCTGCCCTGCAGAACTGGTGCAAAGCCTGTAACACTTTGCAGTTGCTTGCAGCACACTGTTTTCTCAGAGAAATACTTATTTCTCCATTTCATTCAGGGCGTAAATGTTTCAGGTGCAGGGATGAATGTTACATGGAGCCACGGAGGCCAAATACATCAACAGTGGTTATAAAAGCAAGTGATGCCTTCAAGTGCTGCCTAYTGCTGGCATAGGAAAGCTTTTAGAGGGTGAGGTTTTTGGGAAGCAGCCCTGCAAAGGTGGTAACTGTTACCTCCCCGGGGCAGATTAAAGCAGGATGATGCTTTTTTGTCTCAGGTTGTCAGGTCTGGTGTGATGGTTGATCAAAGATCCACTGTTCTTTGGGAAAATGACATCCATAGCTAATGGAAAGCAGAGAGTGCTCYTGGCAATAAAATAAATGAGACATCTGATGATTTCACAAATATAATCTTATACTGTGCACTGAAACAGAGATTCCTTGCACATTCTTCAGTTTGTGTTTTTGCTCTTTTTGTTTGAATTTTTAAATTGAAATTAATTCAGTCCAAGTACTCCTAAAATGAAGGATGAAATAGGGATACTTTAATGTATGTACCTAAGATGTCTTCAATATTTCTGCAAAATGCTTCATTTTCCATGCAGTTCTCTGTTTTTCATTGTGAATGTAAGAAATATGGGGGAAAATTTAATCCTCTGCCTTTTGATGATGTGCAGAAGAATGTGTTTAATCCAGTCATGTAACAGATGACTAACACTTGACCAGAGAGGTTGTAGATTCCTATCCCTGGAAACATTCAAGGCCAGGCTGGACGGGGCTTGGAGCAACCTGGTCTAGTGGAAGGTGTCCTTTTTGGACTAGATGACCTTCAAAGGTCCATTCCAACCCAAACTGCTCTGCGATTCTGTGAAATAAAAAAATATTTTAAATGTGATCTGTGCAGTTACAGAAATATCCAAAACTGACATGTCTTTTGAAGAATCACTATATCAGTTTTGGATAATAAATATTAAGTATAATCAAAGTGTGGAATAGGAAGATTTTAGCTGTGCCTTTAAGTGCAAATCTCAACACATTTCTAATTTAGAACTTTTCATCTGTCCTATCACTGTATTGGTCAATGCAACTATAGCTGTTGTATCCTGGTGGAATAAGTTGGGAGGTTGGCACAGCTTTTTCTTGTATGAAAATACTCATCCACAGGAACAAGAAAGATGTCAGATAATGCTGCATTCCAGCAAGTCTTTAGGAAATGCAAATTCTTGGGTCTACATAGGGATTGCTCAGGAGTGGTTGTGGTGCTTTTAAAAAGCTTGGGCTAATATGCTAATAAGAAATGTGAGAGCATTTTGAATGAAGAGAGCAGAGGCACAGAAAATTATTACCAAAGCTATTACAATTTTTACCTCAAGCCAGGATTAGTGATATTTTTCCAGGCTATATGTAAAGTGGCATCAGCTTATTTTTCTTTAAATGGGCAGTGTGAAAACGTTTCTGTTTGCTTTCATCATGGTTAAGCTAAGGAATTCTTGATTTCTTTGACCTCAGTGATAACTCACCTATAGTCTGCAAATTAAAAAAAAAAACAAAAAAAAACAACTACAACATTCTTCTCTGGGGTTATCTTTAGTACCYTTAAAACAGAACAAGTGTTTAAAGTTGTGTCCTTGGATAACAAACCTCTGTGGCTGTGCCTGTCTCCAGCCCTTGTGCTCAAAAACCGTCTGTGGCTTAAAGCATTAGAGCTCACTGTAACAGGAGGAGATTTACCCAGTGTTAAAGAAGACTTGCAGTTTAGGCAGGAAATTGCATGTTTTTTGGAAGTTCTGCGGTTTAATTTCTAAAATGTCATTTTACACTTGAAAAACTTCTCTGTGTAGCTGTAGGCGTCTGCTTGTATGTGTGTGTTCATGTGGCTGGGGGTTAAAAAAGGAGCTAAATATTGATTGAACCTTTCTGTCTAAATCCCACAACCTGAGATTTAGAAAGACAAGAAATCATAAGCATCTTAATTAATACTTCGGGGCCTTTGAGACTGTGGAAGGCTGATGTCTGTTTAATAATCCTGTTCATGAGGATTTGTGATTCCTGCCTGGGAACAGCATTGCTGGTACTTGTGTTTTGTTACAGAAATGGGAAATCGCAGCATATTGGTTAAATAAAATGGTGATGGTGCTGTATTTAGTAACTCGCAGAGTGTCATTTCATTTTAAAGCCATCGGGAGAAAACAGAAATCGGGTGGAAAAAACCCTTTGTACGATATAAGAGAGGAACGCGTTGTAAAAAATAACGCAGGGACGCTCCAGAGAAGCAGCGAAGCCTCGGGCACAGGCACGCCGCAGAGCCGGGCGCGGAGGGCAGCTGCTTGGCGGATCACTGCGGCCCGGGGGTCCCGGTCGGGATGGGGATTGGGACGGGGATTGGGATGGGGGAATCCCTCCGCGTACGTGCGGCGGCGCAGGTCCGCAATGAGCCCGGCGGGCGCGGCCGGGGACGTGCCGGGGGAGGCGGCGGAGGAGGCGGTGCCGCCCCGCCCGCTCTGCGGCCACAGGCACAGCCCCGGCGGCAGGTACGGGACCCGGCCCTGCGCCCCGCTACCCCCTTGATAGGCTGGTGTGGGGATTTCGGGGGGATTTCGCTGGTTGTTATTTTTTTTTTTTTCCTGTGGAGCTGATGAGCTGCGGCTCGTGCCCGCCCGCTCTCCCGTCACCTCGGTGCGGGGGGCTCTGAAGAGCCGGGGGTGCGGCGGCGGGGGCTCCGCTCCCCGTGCGGGGCCAGGGCCGTGCTGCGGGGGCACCTTCCCCGCGGGGCTCGGCCAGCGCTGTCCGCCCCGCGTCTCCTCCGAGGCCGCTCGCTGCCGTCCGCAGCGCCGGGGTAGCGGTGGGGGCCGGCGGCTTTTGCGGGGTAATTCCGGGCGAGGGAATTGCGGGACACGTGAGCGCGGCGGGGCCGCCCCCGCCCCGGGACCGCCCGGCGGGGCGGGCGCGGCAACAAAGGGCGGCGGGGACGGGTGGACGGGAGGGAGGGGAACGGGGGCCGGGCTGGTGGCGGGCGCTGCTCGTGCGGGTCTCACCTCCCGCCCCGCTCTCTCTTGTCCCGCAGCCCCGGCGGCCAGGACCGCGCGGCAGCCGCACCAGGGCCGGGCTGCGCCGGCCGCGCCGCAAATGAAGTGCGAGAACTGCACCAAAAAGGTGAGTGCGGCGGCCGGGTCCTGCCCGCCCCCCTGGCTTGGGGGGGGGACACAGTCTCGGGGATGGGGGAGATGCGGCCGGCGGAGACGGCCTCGTCCCGCGGCCCGGGAGCCCCGGCAGGGGGAGCGCTGGCCGCCGGCCCCAAGGTCACCGAGCTCCGCGTCCTCACCCGCGGCCCGGCCGTGACACCTCCCGGGAGAGCCCCGAGCGCGTTATCGCCGGGATGCGGCCGTGGCTGTGCCCGGGCGACACGGAGCGCACTCGGCTCCTCCTGTGCCTGCGCGGGGTAGCCCCTCGGGATAACAAACCGCCCAGAACTCTCAAACCGATAAGGCAGGGGAATTCCTGAGAAATTATTTCCATCGTAGCAATTGCACTTTGAATACAGGGTCTTGCATGTGTTCCTAAACGCTGTAAATAACTCTATCAGTGGTTAATGACACGAACAGTTTTGCAGAAGTGTTGTTACAGAATGGTGAACAGGCTTTGCATAATCCACGTATTTCATGTTTTGTTTCAGGAATGCAGTAAAAAACAGAAAAATGATGATACGCAAAGTACATCTGTTGATGCACTGAGTTCAAATGATGGCTCTGAAGAGGTAATGTTCCTTCTAAAACCTGTATTAGACTCTATATTCTTTTGTTGTTGTGCACCCCAAAAGAGGTTATAAGGAGACAACTTTCAGGTACTAAGTATAACAATAAACAACAAGCAGTTGAAAACAATTATGAGCTCTTGTAGACATCCCATAATATGCGAATCAAAAATCTCGTAAAAAGGTGAAATAAAACCCCCTTACTATGCAAACACAAAACAGTAATTCTAAGTTCTAAAAATTTTGAGTGCCAAAATTCTTATATGAAGTCTTCAGAACGGGGACAGCTTATAAGGAGAAAAGAGGAGTTTTGAAGTACAAGTGGACAAAATATCTAGTTACTCTTTATATTCAAGTATTCCTTCTCCTCAAGTGAGCTGCAAATAGTGTCGTAGCCAGCAGTATGAAACTCTTGATGTCGCAGTATATGTTCAGTGCACTTGTAGGCCTGTGTTGTGTTTGTTTTATCTCGTGGTACAATGCCCAAGCCATTTTGCTGTGAGAGGGGCATCTGGTTAAAGAGCTTTAATAGTTCAAGGGAAAGTTTTCTCAGTTGCTTGGCGAGTTGATGGGGACTGTCAGTTCTGAAGCAGAGTGCAAATTAAGTTACTAGCATATGGACTAGGGGCTAAATTTAGATCTTTGTTTACACTTAAACATTTTGCAGTTTCACAGTAATAGGAGGAGCAGAGCTATGGAGGGGATGGAACAAATTATTTTGATTACCTGTAAATAATCTTGGCTGTTATGCAAGTGTCATGGATTGTCCTGTTTTAAACCAAATAGTGATACTGTGTGTGCTCTTCAGCTGCCTCATTGCAGAGGTCTTGAAAATAGTTTGATCGTTATTAAATACTTGTTTACTTCTTTTTTTGCCACCAGAAAAATGAGTTTGATACATTGGCTAATGCTAAAATACTCCTTAGCGACTGCCTAGCTTGTGACAGTTGCATGACATTGGAAGAAGGAGCCAGAGTTTTCCAACAGAATCAGAAGGAGTTCTTTCGCATTCTCAACCTTAATAAGGTAAAGTGACCCAAACAATAACACACTGTTTTCTGTGAGGAGGAGGCAGTTACAGAATGACTAAGCAGCTTGGTTTCCCAAGGCAGATAATGTGAAGATTTGTCAGGATATGCTTTTTCCAAAGAGGAAGTGAAAACTTTAGGCAACACAAACGTTAAAGTACTTCAAATAATTTTGTGCTAGAGTTGCAGGGTCACAGCACTCAACGCAAACACCAGAGGAAAGTTACTGCACCTGCAGAAGGAAAATTTATTGGCAATGTAATGATTTCATTACTGTACTAACAAATTATTCTGTAGTTCAGTGTTTATAGATATTCATACCTTCATTACTAGGACTGTTCTGGGTGGTTTTGGTGCTAATGTATCCACATTATACAAGCCTATGAAAACGTGTTTTTGAAAGTAGAATTCTTTTTAATATATATTCAACCTGACTACATTTTGTCCATATTCTTAGCAAACCATGTACGTGTTCTATTGCTGTCTTATTTTCTGCTAAGTTCTGTTTTTTTCTGGAAGTTAGTTGCTCTGTGTAGTGCTCAGATCTTTAGAACCTGGTATTAAATTAATTATTGTAGCTCTGCTCCAGACTTCTGTGCAAAAGCTACTAGAATAGAAACTTTCTTGATCTATACATAAGTGTCATAAATATGGATTCATTACACAGTACTTAAATTTTCTTAGAAGGAGTTTAACTCTCCATACAGAACTATCTTGTCATATATGAGAAAATTAGAAAAGAAAGGGGGAAAATAATCTTTTGGGTCACATGGGTCCTGTTAAGAGGACCTGAAGCCTCCAACAGCAAGGCGGTCGTCACAACTCCAGGGGTCCAAATGAAGACAGTGAGCAAGGGGCAGTCATGAGCTCTGAGTCAGGAGCTCTCCTTGAAGGGTCATTGCACAGCACGTAGATCAGTACAGACTGTGGGCTCTGGCCTTTGCAGGGTGAGACTTGTCTGTAGCATAGTCCTGGTTTGTCTTCCAAGGGTTCCACTGGTGTGGAAAATGTCCCAGCTAAAACACAAGCTTAATCTTCAGCTAAATGCCACAGTCATTAGAGCTGCACAGTTCCACACTACACACTGTGTATGTTCATAGGATTCCTCAGTGCCTACAAATGCTGATTTGTTGAGAGTCCCATCTTGCTATTTTCCCTCAACAACTGCACTGATAAAGACACAGGAGCCTTAACAAAAAATCAGATGTGTAATTTGCTGGGTTGTATTTATAGCTTCAAGTGCCCCTGCTTCTGTAAACATTATTTATTAATGTTTAAACATCCAGCTCTTTTCATATTTGCTAGAATATTTCATCCTACTAGAACATCAGAGGTGCTGAATGTCCCTTAACTTTCCTTATGCCATGTGGAAACCAACCACAGGATTGTCCTAGGAGGGATGGATTTCCCTGAGTTAGATAAAAGAAACATCTACAGATGATTGGAGGTAAACACTGTCAGGACCAGAGGAACATCCTGTCCTGCTGCAACTTGAGGGTTGTTTCATGGGGTTTTTAATGATCTGGCCCACTGAAGCATAAGACTCTTAAGGAATAACTCCAAGAATGGGAAAGGAAGGGAAAGTGAGGAGCCTTACCTTGTTGTAATGACATATCCTTTTTTTTTTCCTTTGTTTCATTTACCAGAAATGTGATACCTCAAAACACAAAGTGTTGGCAGTGTCTATATGCCCTCAGTCATTGCCTTATTTTGCTGCTAAATTCAATCTCTCTGTGAATGAAGCAGCCAAGAGACTCTGTGGTTTCCTCAAAAGTCTTGGTAAGTTTGGGTTTATTAAGATGTTGAAGCAGAAAGGGAGGGATTGTTTTGGTTGGTTTTGCTTTCTCAGCAGCCTTCCAGTACCTGAAGGGGCTGCAAGAGAGCTGGAGAGGGCTTTTGACAAGGCCATGGATTGAAACAGGGCAGGGTTAGATTAGATATGAGGAAGAGATGAGGGTGGTGAGGGCCTGGCACAGGTTGCCCAGAGAAGCTGTGGCTGCCCCATCCCTGGCAGTGTCCAAGGCCAAGAGCACCCTGGGACAGTGGAAGGTGTCCCTGTCCATGGCAGGATATAGAACTGGATGAGCTTTAAGGTTCCTCCCAACCCAAAACCATGCTGGAATTCCATTCCATGATACTTTGTTATGCAGTCCTAAGGTGCCGTTGCACAACCTTGTTCAGAGTTTGAACTCTGTGCTCTGTGAAGTTACAGCTGACCTCCAGTGTGAGAAACGGACTGGAGACATTCCCTGCTCACAGTAAAGGTCACAGAACAGAAGGACATTGTAGAGTTGGCTCCAAAACCTTCGCTACCAAGAAATCAGGGAGGGCTTAGTTACAAGCTTCCCATTATTTTGTAACTTGAGGGAGAAGGTAATTCTTATTCTGAGTTCCTTTCAGTCCTTTTGACACATTGTATCTCCAGAAGATTCTCAGTTCTGGGTTTTTTCCTGTAATTTGAAATTACACACAGGAACTGTTGTATCTGCCTATTTTATGTTAAAGCTGTATTTCCTTTGCTCATTATATTCAAAGTTTTAAATAAAAAGCAAAAGCCACTTTTCTTACAAGCTTGGGATTTTTTAATCTTGGAGGAAGACAAAGGACAGTTATAAACCTATAAACTGTTTCCTCCCATATTTATCTATATATATTCATTTTTCATGTTTTTTCTGATGCATCTCTATACCCAGTGTATATTCTTCATCTCAATGCATTCCTAAGTTCTGGTGGGCCCCAGTTTTCCTAGAATGCATTCATTATCTACACTCACTTCTGTGGGGATGTGCTCAGTGTTACGTAGGCTTATAGGGAGTGTGTTGCTGAATGAGCAGCCAGAAGGTCTCTGCTGTGTTGGTGATATGCTCCTGTACCTCTGCAGAGAACTTGAGCAGTGGAAGATATGCCTCTCAGCTGGATATTTTTTTTATTTTTGTGACTTCAGCATGTCTCGAAGAGAACACTGCTTTACAAGAGTCACTGCATGTCACCCAGGAGTCGTGACATCCTGTCCAATTAAACTAAAAGTGATAGATGCTGAGTGGCAAAGTGCTCAGAAGGAAGCAGAGAAGTGTTTGCAGTGCTGCTTGCAGCATTAGCCACTTGGTGGTCCTTTTAAACTCAGGATGTAGAAGATATTTTTCCAGTGTATGGCTTTTATTTATGACTCTACTATTTGTCAAAATTTGCAGAGGGGAAGGAGTATACCCGTTGATCTTTCAAGAGTGTTCATAGGTCTGGAACTTTGAAAGGGCTTTGTGAGGTGGAAAACATTCTAGTAATTCCCTGTTCCTTTCTGCTTGCTTCCCTAGGGGTGCATTATGTATTTGACACCACTATAGCTGCAGATTTCAGTATCCTGGAGAGCCAGAGGGAATTTGTGCAGCGGTACCAACGGAGGAACCAGGAGGAACATGCCTTACCAATGTTTGCCTCTGCTTGCCCTGGTGAGAACTGATTTATCCATCTTTCCTGCCCTTCAAACTGGTCTCGTTGTCATTGGAGCTACCAAGGAGCTGAGGAAAGGGTGGCTTCTTTTGGGAGCCTTACATAACTTAGAGCATTTTTGTTTTGCTGTTGAGGGACACCAAGCACACAGTATTTGTTCCCAGTATCACTGGTCATCCTGAGTGCATTGCAGTGCTTGGAATTGAGAATCAGAACTGGGATGGAGGAGTTAGTGGGTGCTGCTTGTGTGTTCAGACCATGAAGTTTAACAGGGCGTTTCCTCATTGAAAAGAATCTTAAAGGAACTTTGATATAATTAAACCACAACCTCCGTTATCTTAAGCAAAGTTTAGAACTTGCCACTTAAGCCTAGGGGAAAGTAGCAAGTGACATTCCTTGTGATGACTGTGAGATGGTTACGTCTGACACTTGGAAAGTAATTGTCACATGAAATGTCACAGGCTTGACTTGCTAAATGTCTCACTTGTGAGAATCTTGCACCTGAGAACGTGTTCTGTTATGAGCAGAACCTGCACTTGTAACAACTGAAAAGATGCAGAACATGCAGTCACTGCTTACTTTTTCCATTTTTTAGCACAGCACCATTTCAATTCAAGTAAAAAGTTACATTCCTAAAAAAGAAGTATCAAAAAGGAGGTAGAAGTAACTCCTTTGCCTAACATCCCCCCTCAAATTCACCCTGAAGTTCATAGTGTTGTTTTTCAAAAGGCTGATAAAAATACCGAAGTATTTCTTGCTAGCTTTGAAATAACTCATGGGTTGCATTCATTAAAGAAATGGTAGAGTGATGATGAGTTGCAGCTGGTGATCCCCAAAATCTGCTGTTGTCATTGATTTAAAGTTTAAATGCTGCTGTTTGAATTATACTTGTATTTTTGTTTGTTCTGTGTATTTTGTAGTGGAAGTATCTGGGTTATGCTTTAAGTACTACATATATGTATTAAAAAGAGAAGTCTCTTTTTTTCTGTTACTGTTATCTTAGTGTAACCTCTTATCTTCAGGAGCAGACATACCATATATTGCTCTTTTTCATGTAAAACCCGTGCAGTTGAAACACCCTGGTTACTCAGTTTTGTTGTCTTGTATGTGCTTTAGGTAAAATTCAAAGCCTGAATTCAATTTCTTTTAGAATTTCTGAGATAATTTTAATTTTCTTCACCTAGAAACAGAGCTCAGATTATCTGCTGCTCTCAGTGGAAATATTTTTAAATAGTTAATGGAGCACTTTTCTTGTCCTTGTCTGGTCTGCACAAGATAGTTTCTGATTTTGGTGCTGGTTTTGGTGTCAGCTCTCTGTTGTGCTAGAGATGGTAACAGAAGCATGGGTGCTTTCCATTTCTGGGAAACTAACCCAGAATATCACCATAAACCCATTTTAAAAACATGGTTTGTTTCTTTGTCAGCAATTAGAGAAAGCAAAAATCCTGATTAGTCATCTTTAAAGTGAGCGTGTTCACTGTGTTTCCTGACCTTATTTGTCTGAGTGCATTTTCTGTTCCTCCTTCTCCTTCCTCTTTCTACCCCCAGATTACATAAATTTGTCCCAGAGATGTTGTTTATTGGGCGTGTTTATCACCAAATGGTTTTTATATAGCTCTGTAGATGCAAGGTCAATGTGAACTCAGGTATAAATGCTTTACTCTTTTTTATCTTGATGTGTGACTTTGCACAGACCTATCACCCTCTGCAGCAGTCTGGGGTGTAACAACTACCATGAGCAAAGAGCAGAGCCTGGATAGTCCAGAACCTGAGAAAAGGAGTTCTGTTGTCCCTGTCTTAATTGTTCACCTCCTGCTGCTCTCTGGGGAGAAAGGGAGCTCGTGTTTGGTTTGTTTCCTGTTTAAAGAACAGTGGTGTGACTACTGATAATATATGTAATATCTCAAAAGTAATCAGTTCCCTTCTGTGATGTACCAAGCTGGTGAGCAACATGAAGCACTTGCTCTGGAAAATCCAGTGTTTTTAAGGTACTGCCAGCCTCTGTGTACTCCCAGAAAAGCCAGTGGGGCAGACTTGCAGCAGCAGGAAGAACATAAGTATTGAGGATTCTAATGCTTTTGTCCCAGTCAATCAATTTCCTTTTCCAAGAATGGGGTTTTACAGTAGCAAAAGTTTTCTTAGTTTTTTTGCACTTCCTGCAGATATATAGATGCATCTTCATGATCTTCTCACAATAAACCACCAAAAATAACATGTTCTGAGCTACATCTGCAAGAATTTATACGGTCATTTGTAGTGCTTTCTTGCTCTTCTTGCCAACACAAGCCAGCAAATGGCCAAGAATCCAAATGAATTTATGAAGGGTGTAGGTCTGGATGAGTGCAGGTGTACCCTGATATAAGAATGGGGTATCTGAGGTTTTCCCTAACTGTGGCTCTGGAATTCAGCCCTGTGATGAGTGGGCAGAAACAGCAGTGTGTGTGTGGAGTGCAGATAAATGCTCACTCGCCAAGGCTGCCTGTACAATTAACCAGTGACTAATGAGACTAATGATCTTTGGGAGCTGCAGCTATGAGACACTTGTTCCATCCACTGCAAGGACAGAAACAATTTAAGGAATCGCTTCAGACAATACCTGTCAGAAGTCTCTTGGGATTTAGTGACATTTCCTTACAGTTCATGACTACAATATCAAAAACGTTGCAATTATAGGAACCAGCCTCATAGCAGGAGTGCTGGCATGATTAATGGTTTTTACAATGGTAAGTACAAGGTTTTTAAAAACTGTCCTTGTTTTGTTCGAAGCAGTTTTTGTTCTGTTTCGACAGCACTTGAGACTAAAGCCATTTAAGCAGTAGGATGTACCTATCATGCAGAATGTGCTAATACAGCTTTTTACCAAGCACCAATTAATTCAGTGCTTTTTGCAGGTAATGTCTTGGACTTAAAGTCCCAGTTGAAGGTGGACATTAGGCAAACTTCCAATTCAGAGTCTGGCAGTTCAGTACAGTCCTGATGGGTAAATCTGTGGTCCTCAGCTTCTCCTACAGCAGAAATGAATGCTTGTTGAAGTTGATGTATGCCTTGGAGATTTTTCATGGAAACCAGCTTGAAGTCTGTACATTAACAAGAATTGGGAATATTTAAACAGCTGGAGGATCCTTAGGTTTTCCTAATACTTAGCACCTTCTCATTTTCATCAGTAAAATTTTATTACACTTGGAAAATTCTTTCTCTGCTATAGAGAGGCAAACCATCTGAATACCACTTGCCATCTGAACATCCCAGTTTTGTGCTGCTGTTGGCATTTGTGCTATTGTTCTGACTTAAACAGTACCAGGTGTTTTTACATAAGTGGTTATTTCAAGCTTAAAAATTGAGCTACAGGTTTTCCCCTTCCTGGGCAGCATGTACTGCACAGCAGTTCCTCTCTTTTATGGAATCACTAATTTGCTTGAAGATAAAGCACGATTTTTTTCCACTATTTCTTAGCACCAAAAGCAACACACCTGCCTCGAAGGCTGGGCCTAACTCTCCTGCACAATGTAGGTGTCATGTAGATGAAAAAAGCTCCAAACCCTTGCTGTGAAAGATTCTGGGCTTCTCAGTAAGAGCTACAGAGCCTAAGAAGGAATTGCACACCCTAAATACCTTGATTTGCTCATTTGCCACTGGGGAATAATACAACAGCTCTGGATGTAGGGGTGCTGTGGGTATTTATAGCTTGTCCCAGCTGGAATGCTTAAGGGATCTGGTGAAAGAGAGGGGGATTCTTGAATAACTAAAGACAGAGTGTTGCATACAGAGAGATTTCAGGTGGTTCCTGTGTGTGGGGGTGAGTGTGGGGGTGTTTCTGAAGGTGTGGCTACTCTAACAATAGTAAAAGAAGCCATTTTTTTCCTAGGCTTAATCCATGTGCATCTTGTGGTAATGCTTTCATGTGACTCTTCTGTTCTAGGGGAGGCAAGCTGGGTGCATGGATATTAAATCTCAGGAAACAACAGGGTACAGCTAAGCAGCCAAACAGTGCATTTGTTGTAGTATCTGCTGATCCAAGGGCTGAGGTCTAGAAGGTCAAATTTCCCTGTTAGCTGGGGTCTTGTTCCTTCTACTTTGTTAAATCCGTGCATGAGGAAGGGGGTAACAGGTCATGAAGTCCACAGTGGCCCTTGGTCTAGAATTAATGACACAGTGAATTATTGATTAAAGCATTATTAACAGAGCCTTAAGGTTTCCTACAGTTCCCAAGGTGGGGCTTGTAGCCTACACAGAGATGTCCTACCTATTGTGAAGGTGTCATCGTTTTTAGGAGCTGTTGTGTGACTGCTGCCCCTTGCTGTGCTTATGGGCCACTTCTCTCTACCTGTAATTTTTTGTGGTTCCAGGTTGGATCCGATATGCTGAAAGGGTACTCACCAACCTGGTGACCTCTCACATTTGCACTGCAAAGTCTCCACAGCAGATCATGGGCTCCCTAGTGAAGGGCTACTTTGCCAGGCAGCAGGTAAGTAATTCTGATTTATTTTTACCATTATATTCTCCTAAATAGAAAATATGGGCTTTAATACTGATATACAGATCTTAGTGTATTATATTTGTCCTTTACTTGAAGAAGAAATGGTGCTCTGCTGCTGTACAAGTGCCCAGGATGAGAAGAGTGTACAAAGAACATCATTTCATACAGTGCAGTGTGAGCTGGCAGCAATCCTTGCACCCCCAGTGCAACATGGATTTAGATATTTATGGGTAAAGTTAAATCCATAGCAGTTAAAGGGKTTTTTTGTGAAATGCTGCCTGTGTAGTTATATAGCACAGCCAAAACAGGAGTGGAGGAGAATAATGTGGAAATTGCCCTGTTATCTAGGATCAATAAAAGCATTGTATCCTAGGAACTAACCTTTTTATCTTCTCAATTTTGTATGTTGAAAAAATTGCTGTCCTTTACGTATCATACTTAAATGGAACTGCAGCCACATTCTGTAGGGAAGGGTTGCTGTCTGCACATGGACAGACAAATTCTGAAGGGCTTGCTGTGGGTGAAAGTGAATGAGTGCCAGAACTCTGAACTCCTAACTTGTATTCACTTTCTAAGGCAATCAAAAAGCTGCAGAAAACGTGGTCTGAGGGAATAAGGTCCAGCCAGAAGACAGACTTTGGAAGTTTGTTGCTGATGCTTTGTGACTTCTGGCAAATCATTATCTGTGTGCAGCATTCTTTAAATTTAATAGGTAGGGACTTGTTCCTGATATTGCCTGCATGAGGTTTACATCACTATTTTTGTCCTCGTCATCCTTCAAGCTGTCTTTTGCTCTTTGCTGAGTTCATGTGTGCTCCCTTCTGTGTTCCACAGAACTTGTCTCCTGATAAAATTTTCCATGTAGTTGTGGCACCTTGTTACGACAAAAAGCTGGAAGCCTTGAGGGAAGATTTCTACACTGCCTTGTATAATTCACCAGAAGTTGATTGTGTCCTGACGTCAGGTTAACTTTTTTAAACTTACTATCTATAAATACATAAGTGAATCACCATTTTTAGAATAGCCTTTATGCCAGAGTTTGCTTTTTTSAAGTCTGCTTTAGTCATAAGGTTGGCTTTTTTCTGCTTTAAAAATGAGTACATTTTTTGTGCTCCTGGTAGTATAGATATGGCACAGGGAAGGCAGAGTGACACATACTTTCCTTCTAAGCTGCTATTCATCTGAAAAATCAGGTATTTTGTCAGCCTCTTGAGGAAGGTAAAAGTTATGCAAATCCATACTTAAAATTACTGTCTGGTTTGTCCATGGTCATTATTTTATCTCCACTGGAATTATTCCTAATTCACGGCACCAGCTGCCTTTCGGTGAGGATCTTGTCTTTAGCCTTAGTGTCTAAACTACACATCCTGCAGTGCAGTTTGGATATTTCCAAACTTGACCTAACAGAAAGGCTGAGGATTTAAGCCGAGTTTGGGCAAGCTGAAGGCCCCTTTTTGGGGCTGGAAGTGTCAGGCTTCTCAGTTACTGGAGGGAAGTGACTGTAGGGAGAGCTGGAGAACATGACACAAATCACATGCAGGTGTTGGGATGTTGATCTGAAACAGAGGCACAGCGTGTGTTGTGCTTTGTGTTGAAAGTAAAATCTCCTGTGTTTTCCTACAGGTGAAATTGTCCAAATAATGGAACAGAAAAATGTGTCTATGAAAGATGTGACTGAAGTAGCTGTAGATAGTTTGTAAGTAGTTTCGTTGTGGATTGCTTCCTTCTTTTGATGACAAATGACATGTTGGTGCATATTCAACATAAATGTAAAACTGCTTAGAAGAATGTTTTATCTTTTTAGAGAAAAAAACCTGCCTCAAAGCCTGAGTATACCACAGCTTCACCCTTTATATAGTGACAAAACCCACAAAAATATTCTCTCAGATGTTCATTGCTATATATAAAAGTACTATGAAACAGATAATATAAACCTGCATGTACTGTCTAAATACAAGGCAGATAATTTGAGGTAATGACCTTTATACAGTAACTCCTTTAAAATTTATKTCTTGAAGATTTGTGTAGCTCYTGATTTATATTTTAATGCAGTAATAATAAATTTGACTGTACCAAGTTCAAGCCTTGCTAGTAAATGTGATTGTCTGGGGGTGTTGACCCTGTTCAGAGCTCTCCTGTGTTCCTTGTGTAGAGCCCAACAGTCTGATCTGCCCTGTCCAGCTGCCTCCCACAAAGCTGCTGGGACACAGTCCTGAGGCTGACCATCTGCTCTGGGCTCCCCTCTCTTTCACAGCAGCATCCTGACAGTAAATTTCCACTTCCCCAATATGTTCATGTAGATTGCTAGAAGCAGCACCCTTTCAGGAAATGGTAATTAATTGGTTTTTATACTGAGGACAGCAGTCAGTTTTTGAAGATTAGATAAAACTGAACTGTGCTTTAGATGAGAAGCACACAAAGCATTGGAGAGGTTTTGTTTCCATCCCTTATGCCTGGCTCAGGGAGCACCGTGTGTGGTGTTTAATTCTCAGACTTAGTTACAGAGGCTGCTCCCCCTGATCTTTGTTCAACTGTGACAGATGTTCCTTGGTATCTTTCCAAAGGGGTGGTAGTGGAGCAATGAACATGCTGTCTTGCACAAAACAGAAAGCTCTGGAAGTTTTGAAAAATCCTTTTCAGTTCCAGCTGGTATCCTGCTTGGACCTAGAGTGGAGAAATTTGAGTGGGTCAGTTGGGAACATGTTCACAGCTGTGTTTGTAGTGCAGCTCCTATGATTGCTTCTACCTCAGATTGTCACACAGAGTGAGAATGAATAAAGCTCTTGCTGGCATAATCACATAGAGACATTTAATTCTATATCAGAATCACATAGAGACAGTCTTTTAATTCTATATCAGCCTGTCCAGCGAAAGGACAAGCTGTTATTCAGAATGTACCTGGTTTATTAACTCAATTTATAGAATCATAGCATATCCTGAGCTGGAAGGGGCCCACAGGGATCATCACAGCCCAGCCCCTGGCCCTGCATAGACCCCAACAACCCCACCCTGGGCATCCCTGGCAGCGCTGTCCAAACGCTCCTGGAGCTCTGGCAGCCTCGGGGCCGTGCCCATTCCCTGGGGAGCCTGGGCAGTGCCAGCACCCTCTGGGGGAAGAACCTTTCCCTGAGATCCACCCTAAACCCCCCTGATACAGCTTCAGCYGTTCCTTGGGTTCTGTCACTGTTACAGAGAGCAGAGATCGGCGCTGACCCTCRGGAGGAAGCTGCAGATGCTGGTGATGTCTGACCTCAGTCTCCTCCAGGCTGAACAAGCCAAGTGCCYTCAATTTATGTTGGAAAATAATGTTAATTTTTAAAAGGACTAATCTGATAATACTATAATGGTTCAACTGTGAGACCTAATGACATAAATTTTTGCTCTTCTGGGGTCTTAAAAGTAGATCTTGTAGAGAAATTTAAATAACTTGAAGTCATCCTCTTAAAACAAGTCCCAGCACAGCAGCAATTTGTGATAAAGTGCTTGGTATTAAAAAAGTTATATGAATAAAGTAACTCGTGGGGGAGAGGTGAACTTCCAGGAGATGCCCTTGGGATATGATCTCCCATTTTCTCTCCTGAACCACAGTGTAGCATTTATTTTCAGGGTGCACTGTTCTAACCTGGTTGCAACTGTACTGATTTGGTGTTATTTTATTGGCACAGTGTTACAGACAAAGTTTCTAAAGCAGGAGAATTGTCAGCAAAGACTTGTAACTTCTGAAGTACTTTTGTATTCTCACAGGCAAAAAATGATAATTTWTTTAAATAATTTTCCCACAAAATGGCTCTTGAGCAGTAAATAGCTGTTAACAAAATCTTCGGGTTGTGATGAAGGTGCATTCTTCTAAATGAGTGTTGCTTGATATTTCTGAACATGGAAAGCCCTGCATCTTTTTTTTAATTTATTTTTTCCATCATCTCACTGCTGTCCTGAATAATTTACATTTTTTTAAGCAGTAATGAATAAAAATGTTAATATGTTCTCACTTAGTGCTACAAAACACTTTTTGGTGGGGGAGACAGAAGGGGAGAAACACACTACTTTACTGAAGTGAAAGAATGAAATTTTGGAGTTGATCTTCTTTTCTGTTGTTTCCTAAGGTTTGATGACCTAAAGGAGGGAGATGTAGTAAGGCATGATGGGAAGAGATCTGATGGTTACCTGGAGCACATTTTTAAACATGCTGCAAAGGAGCTTTTTGGCATGGATGTCAAGGAGATAACCTACAAAGCATTAAAGTAAGTTGGAGTTTTGAATCCTTGTTATGCAGAATGGGTGGGCTAGAACAGAAAAGGGTATTTTCAGTTGGAAGGGACCCACAGCAATCACTTGGTCCAACTGCCTGAGCACTTTGGGCTGACCAAAAGCTAAAGCATGTTATTAAGGGCTTTGTCCAAATGTCCCTTAGGCACTGAGAGCCTTGGGGCATTGGCCACCTCTCTGGRATTCCTGTTCCAGGGTTTGACCACCCTCTTGGCAAGGAGCTGGTTCCTGAAGCCCAGGAACTTCCCCTGCTTTGATTRATGCTGCAGTGAAAGCAGTTACTGCTAACCTGGTCTCTGGCTGACAGGCTATAAACCTGCTCTAAACCTGCAAGTCTCTCACTGTAAAGCAGCTCCTGCTGGTACTCATTTTATTAAAAACTTACCTGCAGTTCCACCCCAACTTCTGCTTAACTCAGTTTAGAAAGTGGAAGGGTTCACCTTGATCTCACTGTTACACTTGTTCTGTTCCCTTTAGAGTATCTGAATACAAACTGACACAGTTGGGTTGTTCCTCTGGGAATGCAGGGGGTTAAAATGTTCTCTCTGTATCTTGACAGGAACAAGGACTTTCAAGAAGTTACCCTTGAAAAGGATGGGGAGACAGTGCTGCSTTTTGCAGCAGCTTATGGCTTTAGAAATATCCAAAACATGGTCCTGAAGTTGAAAAAAGGAAAGTTTTTATACCATTTTGTAGAAGTCCTTGCCTGCCCAGGAGGTAAGAATAATTGTGGATCCCCAGTTGTTCTGCACATCTATCTTGAATCTCAAAGGAAAGCTGCCTTACAGGCAGGCACTTCATTTCATTCCCTCTTAATTCTCTTCTTAATAATCTTAAATCTCACTATTTAATGAAGGGTCTAAAACACCAATTACAGGTGCAGGGTTGGCTTAAAAAAATGATTGAGTTTTCTAAAATTAGCCACGATGTTATTTGTTCTCTTCTGACCTATAAATAAGTGCCAGCACTGTGCTGCCAAACCTCAGAGGAAATACTCTGGTTGTCAAGGGCAAGAAAAGACAAGGAACATAATTAGGATCATAAAACCATGGAGAATGCAGAGAAAGATTGTTGATATGGAAACCTCATTTCCATTAAGATGATGTTGATATCGGAGTCATTTTAGGTAAACACAAATTATAACAGCGTGGGGGGAAGTTTAAAGAGAAAACTTCCTTTAGAGAAATGTCAAAAAAGAATTCTGAGTTAACAAAGACTTTCTTTTCATATCCARTCCTCCATCACCTTCCATCTTTTTAATTTATTTTTTTCCTAAGGGTGCCTAAATGGAAAGGGCCAGGCACAGACTGAGGATGGCAAACCAGACAGAGCCCTGCTTGCCCAGATGGAAGAGGTGTACACTGCGATTCCCGTCAGGCTGCCAGAAACCAACCTGCACRTACAGAAGATGTACCAGGACTGGCTGGAGGGCATGGACTCCAAGAAGGTCCAGGACACTTTGCACACCACGTACAGTGCAGTAAATCAAAGCACGAGCAGTTTGGATATCAAATGGTAACGACTGAAGGTGCAGAGCTGTGCTGAGCTCACGGGGCAGCACTGGAACCCTCTATGCAATCGCGGCCGCTGGGCACCGGCGAGGGTGTGAGTGAGGCTCTGCCCAGCTCGGGATTGTTCTTGGGAAGAACCATTGCTTTGCAAAACCAGAGAAGTCTCCAAAAGCCCTGGTTCCTGCCACTGTCATTTAACTCTTACTGTTTGTCATTTCCTGCGTACAATGGATTTCTTCATTCAAAAACCTGATCTTGCAAGGTACATAAGCCCTTTCTGCCAGGGACAGGGAGTGTCATTCCTGATGGAAGTTATTCCCTTAAGTGAAGGGTTCACTGCATGAAATGGGCTCCTCCAAGAGGGTGAGATGATTTTACTCCTAGGTCTGCAATCCCTGTCATCACAGGAAAACAGCCAACAGGAGTTTCAGTATTGATGCAGTTAGTGTGAAGTAACTTGGGATTTACTTGCCTTGTTAAGGAAAAGGCCCTTTTAAAGGACAAGTGAGTATATGGAGAGATGTAATGAATTTCTATAAGCCTTGTATCCATAATTCAGCAAAAAATACTCAGTTCCAAACTAGCCACCATTTCTTACTGATCTAATGTCACAGAATGCTTCATAGAAACTGAACCTGGGAAGCTAATGCTAAATGGTTCATTTAAAATAGTTCCAAATAGGTTGGTTGGTACAAAAAGAGAACTTTCTTTCCTGGTAAGTTTTCTGCCAAGCTTGCAGCCAGGAGGAGTGGTGCTGCTTGCTTTGGCTTCTCTCTGAGAGTGAAACATGCCCAGATTGTTCTTTCATTTGTCTCYATGTTGAAAGACTTCTGCAAAAAATAACTTCCTGGGGTGCCTCTGAGAAAAAATACTGAGCAATGCTTGTGAGCTCATCAGAGTTACGATACGCCAGCATCATGAATTTTGATGCACTTATTTTTATAAATATGCTATAGAGGTTCACTTAACAGACATTGTGAAGTGGTACTGCCATGCAGCTTGTCTGCAGCTTCCCCAGTTGTCAGAGAGTTATTCAAGAATGTGATGGACAAAAGAAATTAGACTCCTGCCAGACTTCTTCAGATTTTCCTGGTAGCATCAGATCTGTTCATGATTAATGGCTGTTTGAAGCTAGCAAAGTTCTAGCTTTCCTTATGCAGCCTGAAAGTGTGGATGGGCTTTTTTAACCATTTCATGCAGTTTGAATGAATCTTCTTGCAAATTTCTTTAATACTACAACTGCTTGTGTGAGTAAGAAATCCTGCAAAAACCTGTGTTTGAAATGCACATTTAACCTGGACACAGTGGAATGGGATACAGCATCAGGGAAGGCAGGGCAAGACCTGGCATTGGCTAGACCAGGGAGGCTGAAAAGGAGAGAGACAATGAAGTGTCACCCTGCTGACAAGAAATAGCTCTCTTAATTGTGAAGCTGTTAATAATTGCAGCTTTCCATTGGACCTCCACCTAAATAACAAACCATTGCACTTGGAGGGARGTTTTCTTTCAAGTGCAAACGAATTTGATTACTGCACTACCTGAATGCCCACAATGAGATTATGCCCATGAATGATATAAATTAGCCTTTGCAAGTTGTTTTTTGTGATAAGAACACGATACTTAACGTGGTGCAATATCAGAACATCGACAGAAATCTACCTCTGTACGGGAAGGGGGAGTCCAGGAGTTGTGGGAAGAGCTGTGTGTAGCTGGAACTGTAATAGATGTCTGCTAGAGAAAGATGGGGGTGTTGTGTGACATTTCAGAACAGATTACTTTCAGAAGCAACATACCTCCTTCGGTCTGATTTTCTTTATCTGACGTGATTTCCTCCAAAAACTCCATGGGAATTCTAATGTAATAAAGTGGTCCTGTTCTGTTTGTATAGGCCTGTTTCTCTGTATATATGGTTTGTAGCTGGATGCATGTTTAAATTATATCACTGCTGCTCTTACTACAGTGTGCTTATTTTTTTATGTGCTTATACTGGGTGAAATGGTACAAAACCAGTTTGCTTTTCTGAGGAAATCTTAAGTAAACTACRCAAGAGCTGCCTTGCTGTTCTGAAAGCAGAGCCCTGAGCTGTTTGTACAACGTGATGGATCCTCCCCAGGGCTGGCTGGCACCTTGGCCAGTGTTTGCCTGCTGCACTGAAGGGCCTCGCTCCCTGTGCCGCTGTGGGACCCCAGGAATGGGCTGGGCAGTGGGTGAAATAAATCTGCTCTGCTCCCACTGCGAGGGAAATCAGTGGCTCAGTGTCTAATATTACCTGTTTCATTTGGATCCACCATTTCTTCCATCTGCTCTGTTTTAACCTATTGAGGCAGTTGCAGTGCAAAAGAGCTGTTGATGATTTGTCTGCTGCAGAATTCTTTTTTAAAGACAAGGAAGGCATCTAACTGAGCTTGTAGTGGCTGCACAGAATGTATTATCATTAGTGACCTAAGTAACTGAGACTTATCTTTTTTTTTGTCAGCTTTTGTTTTAGAAGACTTTTTGGAGTAAAATCTTTTAGTTTTTTAAAGGCTTTTTCTTTAAAGTGCCAGTCTAAAAGGAAAGGAAAGAAAAGTTCTATCCCTTAAGTCTTTCCCCCTTCACCTGCTTTCATTGAAATTTTAACATATATCAGAAAACCTTGTTGCAGCTTCATATATGGTGAAATACTTGCCTGAGGTTTGATTCTGGCTTTTAAATCTGCAGTTGCCAAGTCCATTATTGTTGACAATACGTGTTTGTAGCCACACTTCTGAAATTACAGCACTATTTAGTTCCCTGATTGGATTTTGGCCACTAATAATTTCTATTGCTACTGCCTTTTCAGCAACAGGAAAAGCTCCTGACGTGGCCACAGCCATAGTGCTTTACCTCTCCCTTGAATGTTGTGCTGAGACAAGAGGATTTTTAGAAAATTAAAAACTGGAGGGATTGTGGGAAAGGAATTAGACACATTCAATGAATTAATAAAATTGTCTTGGGATGTTCCTGACTTGAGCACGTCAGGTGCTGGATTCTTGGGGTTATGGTACTTTACTCTGAGACTGCTCCAGCGTGTCGTGAAGTCCCTTTGCCTGGTGCAGGAGGTTTCCCACAGCCACAGCCCCTGCGTGTGTCCCCTGTGGCCAATGAGCTGGGCAGCCCCGGGCTGTGCTCTCCCCCACAGTAATGCATCTATCCACGTGCAGCAGTCTCAGCTGGATTRTATCTGGATGATGTTCAGTTACCCAGATTGCGGTGCTTTGTTTTCAAATGCAGCATGACCATGAATTGTCGTAAATAAATCTCGGTACTCAATTCTGCGCTGATTCTGTCTCGTTCCGTGTAAAAGTTTAACTCTTTAAGTACACCTGGTTTCACRCAGGAGGTTTGTCTGGGGCACTGAGCAGGAATGCTTGGCCACATCTGTGGCACCAATACTGCATCAGCACTTTATGGGAGTTCTGGATTACAGCTGCACCTCAGACTCTGGTAAATGGAAGGAGAAAGTTGCCAGATTGCTGTAGGAAATGGTAATTTGCTCTCTAGAATTGTAAATTAATATATTGAATGCTTGCAAGACAGACAAGCCTCTGTGGCTTTAAAGCTCTTGTGCCTGGGGACAATGATGTTGGTGCATGAAGCCAGCCTGTGAGTGGCTGGTTGTGCTGAGGTTACTGGATAGAGTAGGTTAAAACACTGGTGCACAGGGAAAGATTTTTCTTTCTGTGTGGCCTGATCCAACAGTTGGGGAAAGGATGAAAATTAGCCCTGACATAGAGAAGGGATTTTTTTTCAGCTAGAGGTTATGTGAAAATTTAATGAATTGAGCAAACACTTCCRTATGTTCTCCTCAGCAGTTGGGACCTGGATTTCTACTAAATAATAACTTGATTTGAAGGTGTTCTGTGGTTTTTTTCAAGGGCCAGCAAGACAGGGTTACCTGGCCAGAGGAAAAGGAGGAGGAGGAGGAGCTGTTGGCACAGAGCAGGCTTGTTCTGTTGCTGTGTAAACAAGTGACTAGTAGGACAGGTTTGGAGGAGGGGAGCCAAGGTGTTAAGATGTCCTTAGCTACTGTGGAAATGAAAAATAACTACTGAGGGTTTGTGTCAGCAAAGCAGAGGGAATATCCATTTAAATTGTGCAGAGTTCAACCTGTGATATCATATCCACTCCAAAAACACTGCATTTCTGCCTTTATTTTCCAAATGAGTAGTTGGGTGCATCTGAAAAATGATGTCCAAATTCTGCACATCTGCCTGATGAAATTTTTCACAGTGTAAATGCCTTTTTTGTCCCACTCCCCCAAAAATACTTAATGTAAAACAGCAGTATAATACAATGAAAGACCTAATAAAAAAAAGTATTAAGAATTATTTGAAGTCTTTTGTCAAATGCACTGCATTGAAGAAAATCGGGCGGAGCGTGACGCTGTTCAGGTGACGGAAACCCTGTGGTGCGGAGCTCCTGGAGCGTCACCGCGGTCCGGTCCGGTCCGGTCCGGTCTGGTCCGTCCCTGCCGCGCTGGGAGGCACAAAAAGCGAGATTTTGGACAGGTTCTACCGAGATTTGAACTCGGATCGCTGGATTCAAAGTCCAGAGTGCTRACCATTACACCATAGAACCGGGCGGTGCCTCACGCCTCYTCCAGCCCCCGYAATAAATCCATAGCAAACAAATCCCACTGGGACACTGCTGTCCTTTCTGCCCTTGCACCTGGGATGACCGACAGGAATTTAACACGACCTAAATATTCGTGTTTGTTCCAAGTTTCTGCAATATTCGTCGTCTTCACAGAATCACGGAGTGGTTTGGGTTGGAAGGGACCTTAAAAATCATCCAGTCCCAACCCCCTGCCATGGGCAGGGACACCTTCCACTATCCCAGGTTGCTCCAAGCCCTGTTCAACCTGACCTTGAATATTGCCAGTGATAAAGCATCGAGTTTCTCTGGGCAGCCTGTGCCAGGGCCGCRCCAGCCTCACAGGGAAGAATTTCTTCCCAATATCCCATCTAATCCTCCCCTCTGGCAGTGGGAAGCCATTCCCCCTCGTCCTGTCACTCTAGTCCCTTGTCCAAAGTCCCTCTCCAGCTCTCTTGGAATCCCTTTGGACACCGGAGGGTCGCCCCGGTATAACGAGGGCAGAAAGCAAACATGAACACTGGGAGAACATCTGCTGTCAAAGACACCCCAAAACCTCATCCCTGCCCCAGAGCTCAGCAGCTGCCACCAGCTTTGCTGATGCAGAGTTTTAGAACTGTTTCCACACAGGCGATTCAAAGCATAGAAATAAAAGGAAACAATATGTGACATGTCTGAGATTCTTCMGATTATTTGTGTCAGAAACTACTAACCTGGCTGCAATAAATAATAGATACGGGGGGAAAAAAGCCAGGAAAATTG